>JAPTJF010000299.1:0-78889 GCA_029339195.1 Micractinium sp. NFX-FRZ
ATGTTTGAGTTCTAAATAAGGGTGGAGTAGGGGGTGCAGGTAGTGGGTAGGGAGACGGGGAGAGGGGAAGAGGTGGGTGGAGGGGTGGGGGGCGGCAGGTGGGGCGGCAGGTGGGCAGATGAGAGGGGAAGAGAGGGCAGAGCGGCAGAGGGTTGGGCAGAGGGGGGAGAGGCTGGCAGCAGGGAAAGCCGGTGGGCACATGGGAGGATGGCGCAGGGCGGAGATGTGGGGAAGGGAAGGTGGGCCGATGGGCAGACTGGAGGGAGGACGACAGGCTGTTGAGCAACACGCGGCGATGGCATGCATGTGTGCACAAGAAAGCGTGTTGCTGTGCAGTGCAGCACATGGGCAAGCGGGCAGCAGCTGCTCGCTCACCTGCAGTGCCGCACAGGTGGCGCACAGCGGGCCCCTCAAGGGGTGCGACCGGCATGCGTCATAGCAGCGCCCAGCCACATCAATCTGAGGCTTGCTCCAGTCCGTGGGCTCACCTGCAGTGCATGTGAGGGGTGGACTGCTTTGTGCACACACAACCTGGGGATGCAGGCATTTGCCAGGGTGACAGCATCTGGCGACCAAAAGGGACGGGCAGGGGGAATGGCGCCTGCATGCCAGATGCCCATGCACACACACTCTTGCACGCATACAGCAGTGGAATGTGCCGGGTCAAGCCAACGCCCGTCAAGGTTGTTCCGCCACACCTGGTGCCACGATGGGCGCCAGCTCAGCAGACATGCGTGCCAGGCAGGCCGCCAGCAGCTTCAGCAGGGCCGGGCTGGCTGCACACACTCGAGTGGGGTTGCGGCAGGAGGGAGGGAGACGCGGAAGACAAACAGTGCGTCAGCTCCAGTAAACGGAGCTGCCTTCCCAGGTGCCAGCTGGGCAAGCGCCCACACTCGCTGTGCTGCCCAGCACCCACCACGCCCCCACCACGCCCCCCCAGCACCCAACAACCACCACTGCCCCGCCCGCCCTCACGTACCGCAAGGCTCAGCCATGCCTCTATCCACAAGCCCTGCCCTTGACTGATTGATTTAAAATATCCATCATTGATTGAATATAGTCAATAAAGACCTCTTCCCAGGTGCGCACCTGCCACTTGCTGCGGCCCCAGGGTGCGCGGCAGCCCAGAGGCGATGCGGTGCAGCAGCCCGGCCTCCTGGCCACCGCTGTGCAGCGGCGGTGGCTGACAGGGCGGCTGCGCAACAGCTTGGCACAGCCGCTCAGACACCGAATCCAGCGCCATGCGGCCGCCTGTTGTGAGAAGAGGGTAGGGATGATGGGAGATGGGTGAACGTAAAGGCAGAATGCAGCCGGGGAGTGCAGGGGAGGGCCTCAGCAGCAAGTGTGTGGGTGTGCGGGGAACGGGGGAAGCGCAGCAGCTGAGGCATGACTTGCAGAGTGCCAGCGCATGTGTGTGGGTGTGGTGGAAGGTCGAGGCCCCAGGTGTGGCGCAGCGCAGCAGCTGAGGCACGGCATGCGTGGTGGCAAGGCGTGGGTGTGGAGGTAAAGGCCCCAGATGAGGCGCACCTGCGGTGCCGACCTTGCTGAGGGCCGGCAGGCCGCTCAAGAGGTCCTCCACATCCAGAGTGGCGTGCTGACAGGGAGGGGAGGGGTGCACATGCATACGCATGCAACTTTCAGGTGCCCTTTTCAGAATAAAGCACTGGGCGTGGGCGTGAGTGCAGGCAGGCGCTGCGGCCTGGCTGGACCAACCAGCCACCGCCCGACTCGCACAGTTCCTTCATCAAAGCTACACACTCCATTGCTCTCCCCCCACTCTGTCCCATGAGACCGCTGCTGGCTCCCCGTGGACTTGAAATGTAATTTATTGATTGAATGACTGGCAAAGGCTGGCGAGTGGGCCAGGCGAATCTGCCGCAGGCACGATGCCAACCTGCGTGCCCCGGGCGTCATCCAGGCAGCGACTCATCATGCCGGCACAGCCCAGCGCCACGTTGGACACTGCCTTGCTGGCGCCAGCTGCAGCAGAGGCGCTGGAGCGGGAGCGCCGCTTGCCAGCTGCGGGGTGGAGGCAGGGATGGGTCGTAAGCAGACTGCGCTGCTGCAATCTGGCTGGCTTGCAGTGCGAACGTGGCAAGGCAGCAGCAGCGGCTTGACAGTGGCGGCGGCGATACGGCCGCAGCAGCAGCAGCAGCTGCAGCGGTGGCTGCAGCACAGCTCAGGCACAGCGATGAAACGGCGAGATAGGTGCACCCTGGCAGCGGCAGCAGCAATGGCAGCGCACCCACCCGCCTCCTGGCACAGCTGGAGCATGCGCAGCCCCTGCTGCAGCGTGTAGGAGCCCGCCTGCCCTGGCCCCCTGGCGGTGTAGTAGCGCTTGCTGTGCAGCAGCCAGCGGCCCAGCAGCGGCGCCAGCGGGGCGGGCCAGCCCAGCTGAGCGCACATGCACACCGCCGGCGCAAACAGGTGCTCCGTGCTGCCGCTGGCTGCAGGCGCATGGGATGGATGCATGCCAATCGAGGTAGGCAGGGCGAGGCTGAGACTGGGAGGGAAGCAGGGGAGCGCTGCCTGAGGTGGCGCAGCGCAGCACAGGGCAGGGCAGGCAGGGCAGGGCAGGCAATCATGCAGGGCATGCACAGCGGCGGCGGCGGCGGCAGCAGCGGGCCGGCGCAAGCTGCACCCTTGCTGACGGTCACACAAGGAGCAGCAGCAGCACTAAGATACATAGAAGGCATAACCACGGACTGCACCGTACCTGAGGCTGCCTCCAGCAGGCGGGCGCCCAGCCGGGCCCCCTCCTGTGCGCCCAGCTGGCACAGCAGGCCCATCATGATCTCCAGGCACTCGGGCACCCTGCCCAGCCGCTGCTCGTCCCCGCCAGCGGCCGCCCAGCGGTCTGCAGAACAGGGCTGGGCACAGAAGGCGGGGCTGAGAGCAGGAGGCAAGGAAAAGCGCTGCCGTGGGAGATGCACATGGGTGAAGGCCTTGAGAGGCGATCAGGCCATCCGACGACCAGGGGGTCAGACAGGCCAGCAGGGCATGCGGACAGTCCCCCTGCCCCTGCCAGCAGGGGCATCCCTAAGCCAACTACTGTATTGAGCCTGGTCCCCCCATCCCCGCTGACCTGAAATGACAGCCACGATGGCCCCCGCCAGCTGCTCAGGCGTGCTCTCTGCCAGCAGGCAGCGTGCCACCCCGCACTGCTCTTGCTCCTCCTCCTCGCCCTGCTCCTCGTCCGCCTCCTCGTCTGCCTCCCCTCCCTCGGACCCTGACCATTCCTCCCACTCGTCCTCATCATCGGCAGAAGAGCCCTGCAGGGAGAGGCCAGACAGACAGGCAGGCCCCACAGGGGGCGGCAGGCAGGTCGGGGCCAGGTCACGGTGTCGGGTGCCCCGAGCACAGTGGCGCTTGCCTGCTGCGCCCACCATGGCCCCCGGCCATTTCCCGCACACAGTGACGGCACACAACTTCTTCCAAACAACCACCGCTCTCGGTTGTCAGGCTGGTGGCGGCCGGCAGGCTCTGTCGCCTCGCTGGCCTCACGCCTCCTAGCCACCTGCCCTCCCACCTTGCCCATGCCCCGCACCACCATCTCTTACGAGGTAAGACTGTAAAGCACATACATTCATGCACCTCCACCCACCCACCCACCTGAGCATCAAACTCGTCCGGGATGTCAGCCACCCCCTCCAGCCCACCCCATGGCTCTGGAGCCACAAGCTCCCACTCCTGCCGCCCCTGCCTGCCCTGCGCCGCCAGCAGGCGCGCTGCCTTCTTGCAGGCGGGCCGCTGCGCAAGCTCCGTGGCCCACCCTCTCACCCGGTGCAGCAGGGCACCCCCCAAGTCCGACTGCACTCAGCAGCGCGGGCTGGCGGTAGAGCCTGCGGGCGGGCAGGCGGGCGGGCAGGCGGGCGGGACGGATGAGTAGGCAGGCAGGTGGGCTACGGGCAGGTATGCGGCATTGGCTTCGAAATGGGCACCGTGGCGAAGTCGCACATCCTGCCACACAGCACAGCACAGCACACGACATCAAACCACACCACAGCACGCCGCATGGCGGCGCGCACAACCCATCACCAGCCCCCTCGTCGCTCTGCAGGATGATATCCAGCACGACAGCACAGCAGAGCGTGGCACAGCGTAGCACTCACAGCGCATAATGCTCCCACTCCTCGCCATGAGGGTTGATGTCGCCGCCCGCCCAGGGGTCGCCTCCCCAGAAGTCGTCCTCTGAATCCTCCCAGAAGCCATCCCCCTCAGAATCGTCCCCCTCATCACTGTCCTCCCCCCCACCCTCCTCCTCCTCCTCCTCATCCCTGTATGATGCGCCGTAGCCTCCCATCCCTCCCCCGCCTGCCCATGAGCCACTGCTGTCGTCCCCCCCAGCTGCCAGCGTGACATTGTAAGCCACAGGCTCGGCACGATCCCCCCACGATTCCTCCCTCTGCAGTCCCTCCCGGAAAGGGTCCAGAAACTGCCGGCCGAAGCAGTGCGGGCCCCCTGCCACCAGGCAGAGCTTGCTGACCTGGCACAGGGGGCACATGGGGAGGGGGCAAGGAGAGGAGGGGGCATGGGGTGGGAGGGAGACGGGAGGGCAGGTTGAGGGAATGGCAAGCCTGCGACATGATTCATTAAAAAGGCATCGGGCCACAAACTGGGGCACACCCCCGCACCTGCGCCTACCACCGCCCCGCCTTTTTGCTGCAGCGAATTGGCCGCCGCACTCCCGGCAGCATTGCCCCCTGGGTGGCACCAACCACCCTTGCCCCGTCCCTCACCCACCCACCCACACACACACCCTGCTCGCAGCCTTCCCCCCCAGGGCAGCCGCCCCCGCCTGCCCTTGCCCCCTCCCTCCCTCAACCACCCTCTCAGCCTCCAGGAAGCCTTCGCCTGCCCCCTCGTCCCTCCCTTCCCTTTTCCTCCCACCCACTCACCCACTCACCCACTCCCTCGTCCTCCCACCCACCCGGCAGCAGGGGTCGAACTCGACTGGATCCAGGGTGTGGTACTGCAGGCGCTCCAGCAGATCCTCCAGCTCCTCTGGCCCGTGGACCTCGGAGGCAGGCAGGAACTCGGGGCCACGCCTGCTCCCGCCCCACATCTTGACACGCTCACGAGCCGGTGCCGACTGCACGCCCACGCGCTCCACCAGCGCCAGGGAGGCATCCAGCTCGGCGCCGGCAGCTGCGGCTACTTGCACCAGCTGGAGGAGGGAGGGCAGGGAGGGAGGGGGAAAGGGCTGGCGGGTTGGGTGGATGGGTGAGGGGAGGGGAGGTTGAGCAGTGGGAGAAGCAGTCCTGAGGGAGGGCAGCGGGCTGGCGAGCAGGCGACGGGGCGACCGGCGGTGGTTGCAGGCAGGGCAGAGGGTGGGGATTGCTTGAGCATGCTGTCTGAGCAAGCAGGGAGGCGAGCAGGCACTCGTGCATGGGATAGAGGTTCCCTGGCCCCTCCCTTGTCTCGTTCACCGGCGCACCTGCACCACTGCTTTGTCGTCGGCCTTCAGTGCTGCCGCTCCGCTGTACTGCAGCGCCTTGACATCCGTGTTGCTGCAGGGGTGTGAGGCAGGGGGTGGAGCACCAGTCCTCAAGAGTGCATTGCAGCAGGGGGGCGTGCTGGGCCACGAGCAGCAGCCCGGGGATGCCGGGTCAGCACTCTCAGGAACAAAGGCCCACCTGTCAAGGATGTAGCAGAGCTTCATGGGTGCGCCCTCATCCTGGCCCCACTCCTGGGTCAGTTGCACCAGCTGAGCGACTACCGGGTCGTCGGCGCCCGCCGCCTGTGCCGTGGGCGCGAGCTGCGCCCCACTCTTCCCACCCGGCTGCTGGCCGCCTTCGCGCCCTGCCGGCTGCTGCTGGCCGGCCCTGGTGGCAGGGCGCGAGGTAGCAGCATTGGAGAGCAGCTGGAAGAGGCGCTCCTTGAGCGGCGGTGGTTCCTTCGCTTGGGACATGGCTGGCTGCTGATCTGGCCAAGGAATGCCACGGCTCTAGGAGGCAGAGCTCACAAGACGAGGAGAAGCTCACGCTCTGCTTCACCCCGCCTCCGGCAACCTTGAACTGCTATTGTAAGGCCTGTGCAATGGTGCTTGAAAGGCCTGTGCGATGGTGCTGCCAAGCTAAGGTCCCAGGTGCCTGCATGCCACCCGCCAACTGCCCGCCGTGCGCTGCCGCCCGCTCGCTGACGAGACCGCCCTACGAGGCCAGCGCCCCTTGATGTCGGGTGGTATTCAGCTGCTAGCTGCTGGTGGGGCCTCAGCTGACAGGCTCAGGCAGGTCTCTCTGTCTGGCAGGTGCAGCTGAACGACGCAGGGAGCACAGCAGACATGTGCAGCCAACCGTCTGTGGCTGTCCATGTTTGCTGTGCCACTTGCCACATTGCATAGGGTGCAGCCTTAGAGATTCACAACTGCCCTCCTGGGCAACAGACAGAAGCTGAGGGGGGTACAGAAACAAAATCTGGCACGTTTTAAAACAGATTGGGAGGGGACATGTGTTGACGAGTCCTGATCACTTGTTGGCACGTGGCCACCTGGAGGCACAGCGCAAGGTGCACCGCGCTACCGCCGCGCTCACAGGCGCGCGGTCCGCGCGTCACGGCGGCGCGCCTGCTGTCCCCGCCCCTGGCGCTCCCGCTCCTCCCGCTTCTTGGCCTCGGCATTCTTCAGCAGGATGACCAGCAGGCGCACAAAGATGGCGGCAAAGTCGACAAAGAGGTCGAGGGCGTCACGCAGGGTGTCGGGGATGCCCGCCTCGCAGCGTTCAACGATGACCTGGCGCCAGGCGGGCGGGGTGGCAGGGAGGCGAGCGGGCAGGGCAGTACGCATGGTGAGTGGGCGGGGAAGGGCCGAGGGGCCGAGGGGGTGAGGCGGGAGGTGGGTGGGAGACGAGAGAGGATGGCTGGCAGGCAGGCAGGAACCATGAGCCCGCGCCCTTGCACGAACCACCTCGGCCGCACCCAAGCACCCATGCAAGCAATGTTGAATCGAAACACTTCTTGAGGCACCCACCTGGGTGTCGTAGACCACATAGCCTGAGAAGACAACCAGCCCGATGTACAGCTCAGCCTGCGCACAAGGGGAAGGGGGGGCGGTGGTGTGATGTGGCGCGCGGCGTGGGCGGGGCATGGGATTAGGTGCAGGTTCCTCAATGGGTGGGCAAGGCGACGCCAGTGTCGGGTGTGGTGCATAAACAGCGGCATGAGCAAGCGGGTGGCGCTGGGTGAGAGAGAGCGATACCACCTTTTTGCAAGTGAATGCTAGGGCACTGTGTGCGCACTCCGCTACGTGCTGCCCTCCAGCCGCCGCCCCGGCACTATGGCTGGCACACATGCGGGCGGGTCTGCCCAGGCCCCCACGCTTGCCGACAACTCCCCTCCGCGATCCACTCCTGCCGAACCGGTGCCGGCAACAACCCCAGGGCTGCGGCCCCACCGCCCTGCGCAAACCCCAGCCCGAACCCACACCTGGAAGAGCAGCGCTGAGCCGCCAAACACCCATGTGGCCAAGCGCATGAGGAAGAAGGTGGAGAGGATGGAGGAGAGGAGGCCGCCCAGGTAGAGGTACTGGCGGCGGGGGGAGAGCAGGGCGGCGGCGCTGAAGCACGCAAACACGGCTGCAGGTAGTGTGAGGGGCAGGGCGGGAGGGGGGAGGTGGGTGGGGAACGGTAGGGATGGGAAGGGCAGGGCCTGGATGACAGCAGGAGTGGTCAGTTACGCACTTCGCGCCCGCCCGTCCGCCGTATTCCGAAGGTGCACCGCGCCGTGAGGCTGGCCCTCTCCCGCGCAGCCACCTGCCCACCCACTGCCAGCAGCCCGCCCCGTTGCCTGCACCAAACAAGCCGATGCAAACTCGAGCAATTCAAGCAACTTTTGCTAGCCTTCTCACCTGCGGTGCCTCCAAACGCGGTGAGGAGCACCCCGGGGTGCACGGCCAGCGCGGTGCGCACCAGTGGGGCCAGCAAAAGGCCCTGTGAGAGGGCGGCGCCCCCAAACAGCGTGCGCCGCTTGGTGAGGGTGTCGGGGCGGGCGGGGGTGGCCATCATCCAGGGGACGGAAATCATGAACCCAAGGATGCCCAGCCCTGCAGGCCAGGGGGGCAGGCGGAACGTCTCCCACTGCAATGAAATGCACGCGACGCCAAGAGATTGGCACGCCACCATTACACGACTGGTTGCACCGCAGGCAGGCACACCATGCTGCAGTGCCGCTGCGGCGCCCCTCCGACACGGCTCCTCCCCTGGCCAGCGCCTCGCTCACCCTGACCGAAGCCTGTGAGGGCGGAGAAATACACGCCCGCTGTGCTGATGGCCAGGGCGACTGCCAGGGTGAGGTACACCTGCGGGGGGCAGGCGGGGCAGGGGAAGAGAGGGCAAGCGGGGGGCCGGCGGGGGCGGGTGAGGGACACAGAGCAGGCGGAAGCACCCAGTGATGAGCTGCAAAACGGTGGGCCTCAACTGTGGAGGCGTGCCAAGGGAAACATGTGCCGGGGTGAGCAGCGAGAGCCCTGGCAGTACACCGCCGCGAACAGCGACTCGCTGCCGGTGCGGCGGCTTCCGGCGGCGCCGACGGCTGGCGGGAGGGCCAACAGGCCGGCTGTGCGTCTCGCACCTGCTGCAGGTGCGCCTGGACCGCGGGCGACAGGTTGGAGAAGTCCAGAAGCTTGGCGGGGGTGCCCCTGGTGCGCGGCCCGAAAAGTCCGCTCATTCTGTCAACGAAATCCATGGTTGCTCGCTGGTTTCGAGTGCAGGTTTGGAATTCAATCCACTGGTGACGACACAGGCGCAGTTAGACGCCGCCGTTTCAGAGGGCGCGCTGCCGACGTGGCAGGCGAACATTTCCCTGCGCCCACAGCCCTCCTCTTAACGATCTGAATACGTTCTGCGGCTCAACAATTCCTCCAGTTTCACAGCAGGGTGCTGCACAGCTCTCCAAGTCACCCTCCCTCTCTTGCAAGTTTTGTGAACCCCTCCCTGAAACCCCAAGCCTGCAGCGCGCTCCCACAAGCTCCTGGTTGCCCTTCAACCATGGTGGCGCCGGTCCTGTGTTGCGCCAGCCGCTGGGCGCCAGCGGCGGTGGCGGCACCCTGCAGGCAGGCGGCGCAAGAGGCAGTGCCGGCGGCGGTGCGCTGCCAGAGAGCCTGCAGCAACAGCAGCAATTGCGGCGCCGCCAGCATCCGCAGCAGCAGACCACGGCGCATCATGAGCAGACGTCAAAGGGCAGCAGTAGCGGCGGCAGCAGCAGCAGGCTGCAGCGACAACGGCAGCAGCCCTGCCCCGTCTGCGGGAGCCTCGTCAGCGAGCAGTGTGGTTGCGCCCTCTGGCTGGCACCCTCTGGACTCTCCCTCCATTTGGAAGGTAATGCGCTTCATACAGGATGTGTCTGCAGATCTGATATCGACCTTGCATCAGGAGCCATCCCGCTGCCGCCGACACTCTGCCCTGCGCGCCCCCCCCCCCCCCATTTCTGCGCCAACCGCTGCACCGTCTGTGCTATTGAACACACACCACGGACACCCACCCATCAACCCTTCCTAATCTGTCGCATGCCCTGGCTGTCACAGGGAACTGAGGAGCAGGCTGTGTTCCGGCAGGCCACGCCTTACCCTCTGAGCCCCACATGGAAGGTGGGTGGGCGCTCCTTGATCGCCACACCCCATCGTTTTGTGCCCAAACTCGGCAGCCTGGCAAGCCAGCTCCCTTCTGTGCTGTTAACACAAGCAGTCATCTAAACCAGCGCTGCAGAGCGCAGCCGCTGCCTGAGTTGCCCTGGCGTGCCCGCCCCTAAGTAGGCGTGCCCGCCCCTCAGTAGGCATGCCCGCCTGCTGTGCTGTGTTGTGCTGTGCAGGTCATGCTGCTGAGCGACGGCTCGGTGACGCGGCACCTGCAGCTGCTGACAAACCAAAGGGTGCAGGTGCGCCCGCAGTGGCTTGTGCCGCATGTTGGCCCCGTCTGTGGGGCCGGACTTGGCCCGGGAGGCAGTGGCATTGTGAGGACGCTGTCCAGCGCTGCTGCACCCGCCACCCTCCTCCTGCCGCGCCTCTTGCCACGTTCATGTTGAGGCAGAGAACCGCTGCGGTCTCAGCGTGAGCTTACCGCACCACCCCTGGCTGCCTGAGGGCGATGCGAAGCACTGGCTGGCTTCACCCAACTTGCAGCTCCCAACCTGCCTCCCCTTTGCCCTCAACCCCACGTGCTGTGCTGCCAGGTGGAGTGCCTGGAGATGCGGAACATTGGGGACGAGCGCAGCGGCCTGCCCGCGGCAACCACGCAGCTGGAGGGGCCGCTGGTGCAGCGCCAGGTGAGGCAATATGATATATACTGTTCAATCGCTGATGGACACATTTTCTTGTCGCACCACATCCTGAAGCACCCATTCCACACCCTTGGTGCGGGGGCTGGCGCACCTGTGCCCCCTCCTTGCCGGGGGCTTGCTGCCCGCAGCCCGCTGCCCTATGCCGCTGCATCCTGCTCTTCTTGCCAACTGCTCCACACACACACGGCAGTGGTGTGTGGCCGCCCTGCGCCGCAGATGTGCCTCTGCCCTGCCTCGCCGCCTGCCCAGCAAACCCTGTACACTGCCCTGCCCTGCCCCGCCCTCCATTGCTCCCCCCACACACATGTTTGCTCCCCGCATGTTGCTCCCACATGCCCACACGGTTTGTTCCTCCCAAATGCCGCTCCCCCACGTCCCCCATATTGCTCCCCGCCTGTCCCTCCCACACATCCCGCTCCTGCCGCACACAGGTGCTGCTGCACATCCCGGACCCCCACAGCAAGGCATATGTGTACGCCACCTCTTGGTGGAATGCCGCCACCGTGGACGAGTACTTGAAGTGAGGCTGGCTGGCTCCAGTGGGACAGGCTGCATGCGCCCGTGTACGTGAGCTGGCAGGAGAGAGCGGGTGCAGGCAGCGTGTGTGTCCTGTGGCGGAGCCAGCGCGTGCTGATGCCACGCCTGCGCTTGCTGCCGCAACCCAGGCGCCCACACCGCCGCTGCCGGCGCTTGCTGCCTGGCCGCCCGCTGCCGCTGCAGGGACCGCAGCCAGCCGATTTGGGTGTCGCTCAGCCAGGGGCGCACGGAGCTGTACCGCGACATTCTGCAGCTGGAGCTGGGGCACTGCCCCTATCTAGAAGGGTGCGTGCTTTGCTGTGCTTGCCAGCCGGCAATGCCTGCCTGTGAGGTGTGCTGCTTCTGCCTGTGCTTGCTTGCTGGCAATGCCTGCCTGCGAGGCGTGCTGCTGCTTCTGCCTCTGCAGTGCGACCTGAGCTGCATGTGCAGCAGGCCTCCGTTTGCACTGTGCTGTTTGTGGATGGGGGAACAGATACTGGCAGCTGCAGGTTGGGTACTGCCTCAACAATCAGGGGTGCGTGGCTGGCTGTTGTGGGGCTGGGGCCAGGTGTGGCGGGTCTGTTGGTGTTTTCAGGGCACTGTGCTGTTTGCGGGCCAGGGCAGGGCTGGGGAGGCGAGGCGTGCAGAGCACGGAAAGTGTTGCGAGACCATGCTGCAAGTGCGCACTTTGCGTCTCCTCACGTGCCCCTGCTTGCTTGCCTGCCTTCCGCTTTGGTCCTGTCTGCCTTGTCCCTTTCAACCCCATCCCTTGGCCCCGTCTCATACCTGATCCACCCGTGCCCGGTCCCTGCGCTGCCTCCCAACCCGCTGTGATGCAGGCGCTTCCAGGCAGCAGGCCCGTTTTGGGGGCGGCAGTACCTCTTCTGGCACGGCGGCAAGCCGCTCACGCTCATCTACGAGGTGTTCTCAACCGCTCTGGAGGAGTTCCTGGGCAGTCCACACCAGAGGGGCAGCAGCAACGGCCAGGGCTGAATGGGGGCTTCAAACATCTTGCTCCGGGACGCCTCTGTTTGAAGCGCGCCACAGCAAGCTGGCTTCGCCGCCCCACTCCAACTGCTGCTCACATCTTGGCGCGGCGGATCGCCGTGCACTGTGCAACCCCTCCCTCGCCTTCCGGGTTCGCTGTGGTTCCGACATGATAAATATATATTCGGCCCCTGGGCCCGCAAGGGCCGGAGGTCTGACTGCCGCAGGGGCATTCAGGGTTGTCTGGCGTGCCAAGGCTTCGATCGCAGTAGATGTATTGAGGGGCAGCCTCCGGTCAGGCGCTGGCCAGGCCACCTTGCAGCGTTGCATATCAGCAGTGCAGGGGTGCCCACCCGTGTGTGCAGCATGTCTGACTGCTTCTCCGGTCATGTGTGAGTTGGAAAACCCTGCAGCGAGACCAGCAAGGGCTTCTTGAGTAACAGCACCCTTCCCTGCTGCGTATGCTGCGCAATTTGGCACCCATTGCTGCGAGCAGAAGAGTGCAGGGGCTGGGTGGGCATTCACGTTTGATCTTCGCGCAGAGAGGGTAGGCCCTACTGTTCATCCGCGCCCCAGCCTTCCTTGAGGAGGCGGCGCGCACTCGCCGCGAAGCTGGGCCGCAGCGCCCCTTGTGGAGCATACTCAGGCACCCCCTAGAGGGCCTCCGCCCACTCTCTGTTCGCCTGCCTTGCCCCTCGCATCCGAGCCACGGCAGCCACACTCCACGGCGCGCTAGCAGCTCTCTCGCACCCTGGCGTCTTCCCCACACACGCATGCACCCCTGAGGCCTCGGCAGCACTGGTAGAGCCACCACCTGGGTGCTGCTTTGGTTACGACGGAAGCTTGCCCCAGCTTGCCACCATCATGTCTATGGGCCAGCCTCACCTGCCGATAGGGCTGCCCGGGCCCTATGGCGACGGCCACGGAGGCATCCCGCTGCTGGCAACGGACGCCGTGTCAGGTGGGTCAGCTGCCGGGGCGGCGGACCGCGGACGACGGTGCAGCTCCGCTGGGGGCAGGGGCCCAAAGTTGGACCCTGACGCTGGCTCTTTTCTGCCTCTTGCCCTGACAGGCCCCCTGGCCCACCACTTACGCGCAGACATGGAGAAGAAGGGCCTGCGGGACCAGCTGGAGGCTCAGGCGCGGGAGATGCAGCGGCTGCAGGGTGCGTGTGCTCCCGCCACGTTGTGCCGCCTTGCCCGCCCCTTGCTGCATGCGCCGTGGCCTGGTCACCTCTGCATGCCCACCAGCGGTAGCCGCTGGGCCCATCTGCCTTATGTGCAAAAGCGGGTGCACGGCGGCTAGGGTCTGCTCCCGCCCGCCAGTTGCCGTTGGGAGGGCTGCCGCCCCCTCGTGTGCGCCCGCTTCACCGCTGTGTGCGTGCGCGATGCGCCAGTTTCATGTGGGCGCTTTGCAGCTGCCCAGCGCAGCTGCAAGGACAGCTTGACTGCAGAGCTTGGAATGCAGGTGCCACGTATGACTTGGGGCAGGCCCCCAATCAATCTGGCAGGCCCCAACCACCACCCAGCACCCTGCCGCCTTGCCCGCACCTGGCCGGCTCACCAACCGTTGCCCCCTGCACCATCACGCCGCCCTCGCCGTGCCCCAGGGCACCTAGCACCCACCTGCGCTGCTTCGCTGTCTTTTCTGCCCGCAGGCACGCTAGCACACTACCGCAACTGGGCGGCGCAGCTGCAGGCGCGATACCAGCTGTTCAACCCAGATGCCGCCCGCCCCGCCAAGCGCGTCTAGTGAGTCTCCCGACCTGCTGCCATCCTCTGTTGCGCTGCCGGCACAGTGCCTTGTTGCCGCCCCCCGTCCCGCCGCACCCTGTGCATGTTGCCCTTGCGGCCGGCACGCTGCTGCTGCTTGCTTGCCCGGGCCCCCGCCCCTTCTGCTGTTGTGCTCGTGCATTCCCAGGCGGGCGTCCGTGCTGTGTGCTGCCGTCCGATGCACCTGCTCTCCTCCTTGTATTGCATGCAACCCAACAAGCCGACTGAACAGCACGCCTCCCCCCCTTGTGCAGCGTGGGCAACCTGCCCGGCAACGTGAGCGAGGCTGAGCTGCGCCAGGCCATTAACGAACTGATGGTGCAAACCGGTGGCACCGCCGCCCCCGGCTTCCCCATCACCTCCTGCAAGCTCTACCAGGGCAACGGCGACCTGCTGTTCAGCCACCAGCAAGGCGGCGGCATGCACGGCGGCGGGCATGGCGGGCACGGCGGGCACGGCGGTGGCGGCAACCACCACCACGCCGGCTCCAACCACAGCGGCGGCGGCGCCGACAAGGGCTACGCCTTTGTCGAGTTCCGGTCGGTGGAGGAGGCCAGCAACGCCATGGCGCTCGACGGAGTCAAGTTCAGGGACGCCTACCTCAAGGTGGGCTGCGCTTCCAGCGCTGTGTGTTGGACGGAGGGTTGTCTCTCCAGCGCTGTGTGTTGGAGAGAGGGCTGCTGTCAGAGTGGGAGGCAGGCGGGTGTGCGGAGCGCCGGACGTAGGGGGCCTGTGTTTTGGCAGCACTGTTTTGATGGCAGTCAGAATTCAGGGATGCCCACCTCAAGGTGGGCGGGCTGCAGTGGGTGCTATGTGTTGCAGAGTAGGAAGCAGGCGGGCACTGTGTGCTGGGCTGGTCGCTTTCAGAGCGGGAGGCAGGCGGGCACTGCGTGTTGGGCCGGCTGCGCACAGAGCGGGAGGCAGGATGATGTGGGGTGCACGGCGCAGGGGCCGGTGTTTGTTGTGGCGGCCACCAGGCTCAGGCAGGCCTGCTTAAGGGGGCCGTTGCTTTTGCTTCTTTGGATACTTGCAGTGGCGCACCTCACACCTCTCGTCCTGCCTTCTGCCCCTCTCACTCCACCTTTCGTCTGCCCTGCCTGCTCCCCTGCCTGCCGCGCAGATCCGCCGCCCCAACAATTACGACATCACGCTGGCGCTGATGCTGGGACCCACGGACCCCAACCCCGCCATGGACGTGAGCACACTGAGGCGGGGGTGGGCTGTGGGGAGGCGGCCCGGGGTTGGGCAGAGGGGCGGGTGGGTGGCAAGTGAGTGGGGGGGGGGGGCCCTTCTTGGGCGCGCAGTGCAGCATGGAGGCGCGGCCAGCCTTGATAGTACGCCCTGCTGCTCCTGCCCGCCGGGCCCTCGTTTTTCCGCGGGACCTGCCGCCCCGCCCTCCTCTGCCGCTTGCTGGCCCTCACGCCTCCCCCTCTGCCTCCCTGCCTTGCCCCCTGCCTTGCCCCCTGGCGCCCGCAGCTGAGCGGCCTAGAGGTGGTCAAGACTGTGGTGCAGGACTCCCCCCACAAGCTCTTCATCGGCGGCCTGCCCTGCGACTGGTCAGAGGAGCAGGTGGGCAGCTGGGGCCCCGGCTGGGGCTGGGGCTGGTGCAGCTGCGGGGATGCGGGGAGGTGCAGCAGCGCCGTGCAAGTGGGGGGGCATGTCACAAATGCGACTGACATTGATGAGCAGTTGGGAGCGGCGGGGCTGTTGTGGCACAAATGCGGCAGCGCAGCAGGGCACGGGGGAGGAAGGGTGTTGGGCGCAGGCGCGGCGGGCATGGCGGCCGCGCGACCTGCACCGCGGCAGCTCCCATCCCGCCAACAGCTCTCCCCTTCCTTCCCTGCCCTTTCTCCCTACAGGTCAAGGAGATGCTGACTCCCTTTGGCCAGCTCAAGGCGTTCAACCTCGTCATGGACCGGGGCACCGGCAACAGCAAGGTGTGGGGGGCGGGTGGCGGTTGGGCAGATTTATGCTCGACTGCGGCAGACTTGGGGCTGTGGCAGGCGCCGGGCGCCGGGCGGCAGGCGGAGCGGCCATGCGCGTGCTGGCCCCCGTTTACCTTTGCAGCTCCCTGTTTTGCAATGCACCGCACACCTTCCCATGCCTCCCCGCCTCTCCCCCTCCGCGCCTCGCCGACCCGACCCCTGTGCCCCCTCATCTTCTTGCCCCACAACAGGGCTACGCGTTTGCCGAGTTCATGGATCTGCACGTGACCGACATTGTGATCCAGAACCTCAACGGCAAGCCCTGCAACACCAAGTTCCTCACCGGTGCGTGCAAGTGGGGCAGGGGGCAAGGAGGGGACTGGTGGGAAGGTGTCTGTGTGGGTATTAGGCAGCGAGAGGGCCGAGGATGGAGGCATCGTGTGCGGGGCGTGTGCGTGTGGTGCTTGGTGCTTGGTGGGGACGTCACAGAAGGTGGGGCTGCTGGCTGCGGGTCGGGCATGGGGTGCAGCCGCCGCCTCTGCTCGCCCCGCTGACCTCCCCTCCCCGCCTCCTCCGCCCCCGCCGCCGCCCTGTTGCTGCAGTGAAGCGCGCCCTGGCGCCCTCCCCCTTCTGAGCCGGGCCTGCCCATCTAGGGCCTGGCCCCCCTTCTAGGCCTCTTCACCCAACTCCAAACCTTCCTCCGTCTACCTCCTCAGGCCCGCTTTGGGTCCCCCAGCTGAACCAACACAGCCTTCCATGGCTCCCCCGCCCCACGCCTTTGATGTTGCACCGGGCCTCCCCGCCTCGGCCCGCCCCTCTGGCACACTCCCTCCCCAGGACTCCCCGCCCTCCCTTCCCCAGCCCCCCGCCCAAACCCAAAACCGCCCCTCACCCCCCCTCCGCATCATGTTCCTCACATGCGCACACACACCTCCCCAGCGAACTGAATGAATAAAGATCGCCGTCCCTGATCTGCGCCCTCAGTCCACCCGCCTTCAACCCACCAACCCACCAACCCAACCGTCCGGCGACGCCACCGGCAAGCGGAGCGGCCGCCAGGCGGGCCGCGCAGCCACGGGTGCGGCATGGCATTCGCCGCACCCTACTGCCGCCCTCCCAGCACGTTGCCCTCGCTGACTGGCGCTCGCGCCTGGCATGCTAGCATGGCTATAGGGCCAGGACGGCGTTGGCGGGTGGCGGGGGCATTGCGCCCGCCGCGGCGGGCCAATGCGGCATCAGGGACCGCGGCGGCCCAGTTGCTTCGCTTCGCTCCGGGCCGGAGCTGGGCACCCACCCCGCAACGGCGCCCGCCCCGGCCCCTCCCCATGCTCTCTCGCCCCCCGCTCTTTCTTCCCCGTCCTCTTCCCCTCCCTTTCCCATCGTCCCCCCCTCCCCCCTTCCCCCGCTCCCCTCAGTGCCGCTCGGTTCCCCCCAGGCACGTCCCCGCCTCGCCTACATGCCCTGTACCGGTCGAAACACCCCCCTTCCCCAAAGCACTGCTTCTCTCGCCGTGGCTCCCCCTGGGCGGGCAGGCGGCTCTTCCCAGCTCTGTGAGCCGCCCCCAGCCCCCCGCCCTGGCCGCCGCGTGCCCCACCCTGTCTCGAGTGTGACAGCCCTTGCCGGCTGCCGTAGCAAAGCTGGCCGCACCCGTGTGCGCCCCCCCTGCACCGCCCGCCAGCGCCAGTGCCGGCAGGCAGGCAGGGGCTTGCCTGCCTCGGCCCCGCTCGTCTCGCCCCTGCTGTGGGCACCACACCCACCGGTTTTCCAGCACCCTCCTGACCTCCTACCGATGCCTCCTCACGCCCTTTCTTCTCCTCCCCCCTTCCCTCTCCTCTCCTTGTCTTGCTTTGCCCTCGTGTCCTCCCATTCCCACACCGCCTGCCGATTGCCTTTGTTTGCCTTGCCCCCGAACCCCACCCTCTGCTCTTCTCTCGGATCACCCACCACGCAGCCATCTTGCTCCGCTGCCACCGCCAGCTGGATTGTAAGAGATGTGTGAAGCTGTGTGGCATGAGGAGCGAGCAGGAGGCAGCCAATGCTGAGCTGCCGGGACGGGCGGCTCGTGGTGCGGGAGGGGCACACGCACCCGGCACCCAATGTGTGGCTCAACGCTGTCGTTGTTCTTGTTCTTGCTGAAGCAAGCACTGCCGCACCGCACAGCCCCCACAGCGCGCCTCAAGCAAGCGGGGGTTGCTTCCCCTCCTTGGCCAAAGCAAAAGGGGTCAGGCAGGCACAGCTGCAGCCACAACCCAAAGGGTGCTGGCCAGGGGCGGTTGGTGGGCACTAACCTGCATCCATTGTCGGCCGCCCGCACTCCTTAGGGTGGCAGGGCCGCCCTCCAATACGCCATGCAGTGCTTGCTGTGCTGGCATCCGAAGGGTCTGCCTGTCTGCCTGCTGGGAACCCCACGCAAGCGGCCCATGCGTGGAGGCACTCGGATGACGAGCAATGCTGACGCTACAGTGCGAATGTGGGAGTTGCACAGGGCTGGGTGCTGCCCCCTGCTGCTGGGTCGGACACCAAGGGAGGGCAGGTGCCTGCTCCTCCTGCGCTGCCAAAGCAGAGTAGGCCAGGGTACTGCGCTCTGCTGTGCTACACCAGCACTGCACCTGTGAGCACTGCACCTCACTTGCTTCCCCCAGCATTGGCGCCCCAGCAGGCACAGCCGACCCCGCAGCCACAACAGTGCGACAGTCTGTTGTGTGGGTCGTCCATGGACCCGAGGCCTGGGAGCAGGGGCAGGCCGTTTGAGGGGTGCTGTGGCAGCAGCAGCACCCCTGGGCGGCGGCAGCAGCACCCCTCAAACGGCCTGCCCCTGCTCCCAGGCCTCGGGTCCATGGAACGTGCGCCTTGCCTGAGGCCTTTGCGCAAGGCTGTGCGCGCTCTTGCTCCGCTTGCTTGCTGCCGCTTGGGACCGCTGCCGCCGCCACCCTGACGCCCCCGCCGCCACCGCGATTCTGGCTGCCGCCGAGAGGCACGCCATCGACATCGGCGATCCCCAAATCAACCAGGGTGGCTGTGCAGGGATGCCGTTGTGGCCCTCTTGACTTGTATCTCCACAATGCACGCAAAAGTGCTGCAGTGGAAATCAGCGGTCGACGTTGCATCAGTCTCGGTTGGTCGCCCTTTGGCCCTCTTCTCTCCCACATTGGGTTACACACACGTTTCAAGTCCATCCTACACTCTCTCAGACCTCCTCGTGCAGTGGCCGGCAACTCCTCCCCCTCCCCCCACTTGTTGGCCCTCCATCGCCGCTGCTGGCCCCCTGCAAAAAACTTTTGCTCATCAAAGCACTAGTTGGAGGCGCGGAATGGCGTGTGCAGTCACCGCACGGCTTGGTGCGAGACTGGGCCTCCGTGCTGGTGCAGCCGAAGTGGGTTGCTCTCTCAATCCATCGGACTACGTCTACCCAGCGCCCTCGGAGGCCCAGCTGCAGCGCCTGCTGCACGCGGCTGGGCAGGCCTCGGTTGGGGCGCCGGGCGGCCAAGTTGGCTGCTCTGCCGGTGCTAATGGACGCCAGGCAGCTACTCATGGCTTGAAAGCAAGCGGTTTTGGGGCCGGCGCCGCGCTGCAAGGTGAGCATGAGGGCGGGCCCGCGTCCCTCCCAGCGGTTGCACTTGGGGGCAGGCGCTGTTCCAGACCATTCTGCTCGTCACAAAGCAGCTCCCTGCAGCACCGGAAGCTCGGCAGAGTGTTGGCCTGGCCTAGGGTTTTTGCATCCTCCGAGCATGCTCCGGCAAGCCTCCCTTGCCTGGCGGCCTCTGCCTTGGGGCATTTTGGGCTGGCGCCCGTGTCACAGGCCAGCGCCATACCGCTGAAAAAACTGACCTTTCGGCGCCCGCGAGCGCGGTCCCGCCACCCCGCCGCCGGCCGCCAACCTCGCCTCGACCACTCCTGCCTGGGCCCCTCCCCTCCCTGTGCACAGGCGCCGTCCCCTCCGTGGCGGCTGCCGCGGCAGTGGCGGCAGCCAAGCCGCACCCCCACACCGGCGCGGCTGCCCACCACGACTGCCCCCTGGGCGACGACTTTTTTGGGGGCCAGCTTGAGCTGGACGACGACTGCCTGCGGCTGCTGCTGGGGGAGGACGCCGACGAGACGGCAGGCCCCTGCACCTCGGCCGCCGGCAGCGGCAAGGGCGCCGCCTGCGGCAGCGGGGGCAGCGGTGCCTCGCAGAAGAGCAGCGCGACGGCAGGCGAGGCGGCGGGCGCCTGCGCCGGCACATGCGACGTTGAGGCGGCGAGCCTGCCTGACGCGGCCGCCGCCGCCACCGTTGCCGCCGTGCCTTTCAAGCACGAGGAGGATGACGACATTGCCATGCTGTTTGGGGAGTACAGGTGCGGCGGGGGCTTGGGCGGCGGCGGCGGGGTGGGGCCTCGGTTCCGGGCACGCATGTGCGGGCAGCGCGCATGTGTGCGTGCCATGTGCGCATGGGACCTTTGCACTCCCGCCTCATGCTTTCTTGGGTTTCCCCCCATGGCTGCCTTGCTGCAGGGCGGAGCCTCTGGACCCGCTGCACCTGCTGGGCACCGCCCACCTGGCGGCCACCGCTGACGACGACGACGACACCTCCAGCGCCGCCGGCGAGGGCGCGGGGTGCGACAGCCCCAAGCGCGCCAAGCCCTGCGCCGGCGCCTCCCCAGGCAGCGGCCTGCACCTCAACCTGAGCATGGACTACGTCAAGGCGGCGGAGAGCATCAACCTGGAGCTGCTGGGCGCGGGCGGAGCGCAGCGCAAGTGAGCGGGCGGGCGGGCGGGGGCGCCACCTCAGCGCCACGGCACGTCAGCGCAGGGTGCGGGCAAGTAGTGTGGGGGACCCAGGGGGAGGGGCGCAGAGGGGGCGCGCTGCACTCCGCGGTGCAGGGCCCACGGGTGTGCTCCGCAACGGCAGCAGCCCAGCAGGCCGCTCCCTGCCGCGACGCCTGCCTGCCTGCCTGCCTGCAGACAAGCCCCTGCACCCACTGCTCGCTCGCTCACGTTTGGGTTTGCCTCCCTGCCGCAGGGCCGCCGCGTGCTCCAGCGACGGCTTTGACGCCATGCTGCCCCTGCTGTCCCCCATCATGGAGTTTGCCACCCTGAGCGGCGGCGGGGTGTCGTACGCCGGCGGGGGCGAGGGCAGCGGCGCCGCGTGCAACAGCTACGGCACGGGCCCCGCGGGCGCAGACACCCCAGAGTCGCCCGACTCCCTGGCCAGCGGCAGCGACATGGTGAGCGCGCCAGGGGCCAGCCGCATGTGTGTGGCTCACATGCCGTGCACGGGTCAGGGCCTCATGTGTGCATGCCATGCACGCCGCGACGCCTGGGCCCGTCGGTCGGAAGGCAGCCAACCGGCTGGGACGCAATGTGATGCTCTGCTGCCCTGAGCGTCCGCTGCAGGTGCCGCTGCTGGTGCTGCCACGGCACAGCTGCGCCGCAACCTGCGCGTGGCACCCGCCGCCCAAACCCTGGCTGACGTCCCTCCGCCCGCCCCGCTCTGCAGACGCCCCTGCCGCCCCTGGGCGCGATGGAGCGTCAGGACAGCGCCAAGCGCAAGCGGGCCGTACGCCTGTGAGCGCCCGCTCAGCCCAGCCTTTTGGGGAGAGCGCCGCGCTGCCCGCTCGGCCGTCCGTCCCAAGCAGGACAGCCAGGCGGGCCGTGCGCGCTGCCGCCTCCACCGCCGCGCGCCCCAAACCCCACCCCCCGAGCAGAACACTTTCATGGTGCCGCCGCAAGCGCCCCGCGCACCCCCTTCCCCTAGCACTTGACCCAACCGCACAACTCATGAGCGCAGCTGCAGCCAGCCAACACCCCGCCAGCCAGCCAGCAGTGTACCTTGCCCACAGCGCAGCACAGCACGGCGCCGCCCACCAGGCCGTTTGGCTGGCCCCCCGTCCCCGTCTGAGCGCTCTCCCATCCCCCGCCCTGGTTTTGATCTTGGGTTACTTCTGCCTCTCTCTCAACACAGCTCTCCTGCATTTCCAGCGTGTCTTCTCCCTGCCCTCCCCTCCCACTTGCGCGCAAACGCATGCACACGCGCCCACCCACCCACTCACCCTCCCACCCCTTGCACAGCCGCGCCCCCTCACCTGCGCGCGGCAGCACTGCCAGCTGCTGCCACCCCAGCCTGCGCCGTGCTCCTCACCTCACACACGCTTTGCATGCTGAGGACGCTGAAGAGCGCCCCCCCCCGCCCCTCCAGCGAGTGAGACTGCCTCACCCCTTGGTATTATCAATCCATTATCTCGCCCAGCCTTCCTGCAACCTCTCCAGTCGCGTTTGTTTATTCATCGCGCGGGCGGTGTGTGTCGGGGCCCCGCGGCCGCACCGTCCCCGTCCCCCTCCGCACCCGCCGCGTATGCATCCTTTCATTCGTGCGCCTTTCCCCCCCTCCCAAAGAACAAAACACCCGACAACACACCTGCCATTCGAACAGCGGTGTGGCAGGGCCGGGCGGCCTCCTTGGCGCCCCGCCCTCGCTGCCCCCTGCATTTCATATTGGTACTGCCCTTTCTCCATGCACCCTCCCCCCCTTTCCTTGCACAAGCACCAACAAACATTTCATGCCAACCACCGCCTGGCCGGCGGGGCGCACTTGCGTCGCTGGCGCCCGCCCGCCCGCTTCGGCCCCACCCACACGGCTCCACCCTGCTTTGCTGGCGTCCAGCGCTCGACCCGCCCCTCAACGCAGTGAGAAACGCCTCCCGCCCACCCACCACCACCCGCCCTTTTGCCCCTTGTTCGCTGCTCAACGTCAGTGCTCCTTGCCCTCCCCACACCCTTTTCACTGGGAGGCTCCCCCTTGCTTGCCTGGCAGGCCGCCGCTGCACGGCCGCCACCACGGCAGTACACGCGCCGCTGCTACATGCACCGCAACCTTTTTGGTTTCTTCTCCCCAATGGGCTCCCCCCCCCGCCTTCCTCGTGTTTTTCCCAACCCCCTGGCCCTCCCCCCCTCGCAGGCGCCGCCCAGTGGCCCCCCTGCCTCGCCCATTGGCGGATCGGGTCCCCTACTGCTCCACGCCCACTAAACCGTCCCCCTCACCCTACGTACCTGCACAATGAACCAACCTCTACCCTTGGGGGCCACCCCCTCCCCCGCTCCCCCCCCACCCCTGCGTCGCTTGTCGTCATTTTCCCGCGCTTGCACCTTTTGCAAGCTCGCCGCCGCCAGCAGGGCCCCCCCTTCCCCCTCCCAAGTTTTGTTGTTCTGCCCCTGCGCGCAGCCGCGTGTTTGCAACCCAGAAACCGCACCACACAGGAGGGACAGGCAGGTGGCAAGGCAGGCAGGTTGTGGCGGGGTGCAAGGCAGGCGGCTGCGACTTGATGCGTGCACACAGCCGTCCTCATCACAGCACGTCGTCGTCAAGGCCCACCGGCAAGCGCTTGACAGCTGTCTCGGGTGATGGTTACAGGGGCACGCGTGGTGGGTGTTTGGAGTGCTGGTGTTCCAAGGAGGGCGGAGGGACGAGTGAGCAAACGGACAGTGGGGCAAAGGGGAGAGGGAGCAAAGAAGGAGGCACAGCAAGTTGGGCTGTGATGAGCAGGCGAGGGCGGCGCAGTAGGGACCTCCTCGGGTTGTCACAAAGGGTCCCACCCCCTGCCCCAGCCAGAGTGTCACGCAGAAAAAAGAAGGTCAACAGTTTGCTGGCAGGTGGGGCTGGGGGCCTGCACAGGGCGGACGACGCCAGCCCAGCCGGCAGGCAGGGAGGTGTGCCGCCAGCCGGCCAGCTCGTAGCCAGCTCATGCGCCCGCTGGGCCCCGCTGCTGCGCAGCCGCTCGTGGCCGGGCCAGGCTCAGTCGTCAAACGTCGTCTTCTTGGCCTTCTTGGGCACCGCCGCCTCCAGACCCTCATACTCGTAGTCGATGCCCGCCTGCAGGGGCAGAAGGCAGGGGCAGGGCAAGAAGGCAGGGAGGTTGGGAGGGAGGGAGGGAGATGGATCAGGTGGAGCAGATGCCTGCACAGCACCTTTGTTCACAGGCATGGGGATGCCTGAAATCCAGGGGGGTACTTCACGCTTCTGCCTCACCCTGCTGCACCGCCCTGCTCCGCCGCGCAGTGCCCCACCCCCAGCCGCCCGGCAGGCTGCACCCCAGCTGCGCTGTGCCTGCCCAGGGTGGGACTGCCGCACACATGTGCCTGCCTGCCTTGGCAAACACCCCACACGCATGAGCTGCGTGCGCTGCCCGCTGCTGCTGCTGCTGCCGGTGCAGGTCCCGACGCTCCCCACACCGCCCACGCCCACTCACTCTCCCACAACCTGCCTGGCACATGCACGGGCCATGTCATGACCCTCCCCGCCTGATTTCCGCCCATGCGGCGGCCAGCAGCTGCCTGTCGCTGCTGTGGCATGCCTTATGCCCTGCCCTCAGCCTGCCCTCGTCCCTGCCCCGCTCCCCAGGCACCCACCCCGCCGCCCGCCCACCTGCGCTATCCGCCGCTGCCGCCGCAGGTCCCGCTCCACCGCCTGCCGCTGCCGCTTCTCCGCTTCCGCCGGCGTGCGGTCGCGGTTGTGCCGCTCCCGCTCAATCTTGGCCCACGGCATCTGCAGGCGGCGGGGCGGTGGCAGTCGAAGTGAGGCGTCCGTGGCTTGGAGTGGTGGGAGCCCCAACCAGGCACATGGTGCCTGGTTGCAAGCGCCCCCGGCTCTGGCCAGAAGAGTCAAATGGCCAGCAGGCCCTGCGCTGTGCCTGCCGCTCTGCTCCCTGCTGCTCCTCCGCTGTGCCTGGGTTCGGCGGCTGTCTGCTGCTGCGTGGCGCCCGCACTGAGCTGCATGCCCCGTGACGCTGTCCGCAGCACACCGCCGGACCCGCATGTCTGTCCCTCAGGCAGGCAGCCAGCCAGCGACCGCAGCCCCCAGGCCGCAGAGCCCTCGCCCGCAGCTGCCCCAAGGAGACCCAGCAAGCAGCCGGCTCATGCCTGCTGTGCCTGCCAGGCACGGCAGATGTGCGGCCCCCTTCCAGCACCCAGCACCACATGAACACTCTCCTGCCCATCCACCCCACACCCTTGCATGCAAAAACGAAAGCTTCGGCGGCACACGCCCTCCCCACCTTTTTGAACACGCGGTTGGCCCCCTTGAACATCTCTGGGTGCACCTCATCTGTGCTGAGCACGCGGGCGGTCAGCTTCTGCGTGAACAGCATGTACCCGTCCATTGCCTCGCTGGCGATGCCCGCCACCTCAGCAGAGCTAAACTCCAGGAAGGCATAGTGCTTTGACTGGCCGCTCTTCTTGCTGCGCGACAGCCGCACCTTGGTCACCTTGCCAAACTGGGAAAAGTACTCTGCGGTTGAGGGGCGGCAAAGTGCGGCGGTGGGGCGAGAAGGAGGCAGGGGAGCGGGCAGGAAGGGGGAGCTGGCCATCCACCAGGCAGCACCGGCAATTCCACCCGCCTGCAGCTGGCGGCGCAGCGGGCGGCGGCGGCAGCGGCGGCTGGGCAGGCGCCCGCTTCGTGCAGTGTGCCGGCGCACCTTTCAGCTGCTTCTCGTAAAAGCCGTGTGGTATGTGCCTGCAATGGAGGGCGCCGGAGAGCCGGGCGTTGAGGCGCTGGCGGCAAAGGCTTTGTGGCTGCGCGCAGCTGCATGCATGGCCCCGCCCGACTCACCCCAGGTACACCACTCGACTTGGCTCGCTGCTGGGGGCGCTGGTGCTGGGCCCGTCAGCCGGCTGGTCTGCGGGAGTGGCGGCGGCTTTGCGCTTCGGCATGCTGCTATGTCGGGCGGGTCGGAGCGAGGCCTTGAGCGTTTCCCGGAAGTATTACACGGCTTGGTGGGGCACCAACGGCGAAATTTGGGCCGCTAAGAAAGAGCCATGCTGGCGGCGGCGGCAGCAGCAGGCAGCGGCATGCAAGATGTACTTTGCAGCCCGGGAGGGATGCATTCGACCTAGGCAATATGCACATGAACAATAAACAGGCATTCAATCAAATAAACTGCCTTTTTTGTGATGTCCAGCAGCACAACCGCGAAATGCATCTGCAGCCGCACACCGTTCACGTAGCCAGCCACCACCCCTGTGGCAAGCGACGGCAGTGCCACGGGGCAGGCGGCGATGCCGCCTGCTGCACGGTCTGCTAGCTTGCAGCAAACACGTTATGTATGCCACGTAATGTTGTGCCTGTCCACAGGTATCAGTTTGTGTGCAATGCCAGTCCAGGGCGCGATGTCAGGGTTGAAGGCCGGTGCCGGCTGGCGGCCAGCCTGGCGAGATCGCACACCGCCTTCAAACGACGTGGATTGTTTCATGATTATACTCCCTGAATAACGTGTTGCCATGGGCACATGATGTGGTGGCCCCGCGTTGGTCACAGGCCGAATACAGAGTGCGCTGCCTGGCTGCCAGGCAGAGTACCAGCAAGGTGGGTGTCGGCCACCGTACCGGGCCCAGACAGGCGTCAGAAGGGTGCCCCCACAAAGGGTCTGGTTTGTGTCACACTTCATGGAGCCAACGGAACACCGCAGAGGACAGCAGCCGCCAAGACCAACTGGCTTTCAATGCCACGCGCAAGTAAGTGGCCAGTGCCACTGGGTGGCGCGTGGGTGGCGCGTGACGCTGGCAGTACTGTGGTTGCCATCATCACCACTCCCTCACTGTACTCCTGACCTTCGCTTGGTTGCTTGCGAGACTCCTGTGTTGCGGCCACGCAGCTCACTCACTTTGTGGTCGCCAACCCGCAAGCTACGGCTCGAACGCACCGCTGCCTGGGCGCTTTGCAGCTCTGGTACGCGCGCACAGGTGCGCGCGCCTCATGGCTAGGCCTCCGACGGTCTTTCACTGTGCAGAAGCACTTTTGCAAGGCGTTCCCCACTGTTCACAGCAGCAGTGGGGCGAGCGCTCGCTCCCTGTCCCGGCCAGCTCGCTTTCGTTTCCGGGACGCCACAACGAGCTGTCCGCTTCTGGGCCGTGAAGCGCTGAAACAGAGCTGGCCTTGAAGCGTGCCCAGGTTGAGGGACGTTTCACTTCAGTGTTGCCGCCGCTGGCTGCGCCTATATTGTACCGCACCATGTGCATGAAGGCGGGAACAGCAACCCTCCCCACCTCCCTGCTCATTCGGCGCCCTCCCTGGTCCCTGCCAGACTAAGCTGACAAGGGGAGGCTGTTTTACCTTGGAATGCAGGCCAGGAGCCGCCATGCATCCTTCCCATCGTGCGGCGCAAGCGGGGGCGAGGCGGCCTGAGCCAGCACACCAGCCAAAGCCCTACCCCAGCTGGCAGGCAGCAGCAGCAGCCCAGGCACCTCTGCCCCTCTACTCCTCAGGGGCATCAGAGCCGTCAGGTGTGCAGCTGCACGGCTCAACCCCGCGCGTCCCTCAGCGGGTGCTCGCAGGGGCAGGGGCGGGAACGGACCTGCGAGCGCACTCGAGCCACCAATTGTCCACCGTAGACGGTGCCCCGGCCGATGGAGCCGCCAGGCTTGCGTGCTCCACAGCGGCAGCCCCGGCGCGGCAGTGGGAGCAGCAGGAGGGGCGGGGCGGGCAGGCGCAGGTGGCGCAGCAGGCGGGGGTGCAGCATCAGGCAAGGCGTGCGCAGCAGGCGCAGCAGGCACAGCAGGCAGGGGTGGAGGAGGAGGCGGACAGCGGCGCCACCCTGCGCCACCGCGCCCTCTCCTTTGCCCGCTGCCTCCCGCACTCCCCGCTGCTGCTGTCGGCGCTGCTTTCTCGCGAGCTGGGCGCAGGCAGCAGGGGCAGCGGCAGCGGCACCTGCACCGGCAGCAGCTTGCAGTCGGGTGCTGGCAGCCCAGCTGCTGCAGCAGGCGTAGAGTTGACACTGGCGATGCTTCTGGCGCTGCACCTGAAGACCGGACACACAGACGGTGAGCTTGCTCCTCCCAAAGCCTCCCTCTTGCAAGGCTTCGGCAGGACTGCGGCATACCTGGTCACGCTGCGGCACACCTGGTGCAACCTGCCAGGGGGCACTTCGTGCTGCAACTGGCGGTGCTGCTGCTATGGCGCCGCGCCCAATTGCCACTTGGCATCGTGCACTCAAGCCTGTGCTACTTGCGTGTGTGGGAAATCGCGTGCGCCCCCCCTGCAGCCACACAAGGCGCCCTCCTGACGCTGCTGATGCTGCTGGAGGCAGCCGAGCGCCCGCCCGGCCAGTTCTGCCCCCGCCGCTGCCTGGCGTCCTGGCTGGGGCACCTGCCCAACGTCTGCCCACAGGTGTGCCTGCACTACCTGCCTGCCACCGCTCGCCTGCCCGGCGCTGTGATGCACCATCTCACTTCACGTGGGGACCTGTGTCTAGCAGGGAGGAGAGAAGCTGGTTTAGTTATAGATATCACATGGCAGGTTGCGCAGTTGGGCGAGCCAGCAGCGCGGGCGTCCGGAAGGCTCCTTGACGGCTTGCCTCTCCCCTGTGCCTCCCCGTCTCCCTTGGCGCGTGTGTGCAGCTGGCGCGAGCCTTCGTGGAGCGCTGGCCCACCTCCTTCTACAAGCTGCAGGGAGCGCTGGAAGACACGCGGGTGCGTGGGCGGGTGGCGGTTGAGGGTGCATGCACGCCATGCGCGCCATGCAACGCCTTGCCATGCAATGCCATGCTAGGCACGCCATGCCATGCACGGCTTGCACGCTAGGCATGCCATGCCATGCACGTCTCCCCATGCACGTCGTGCCACGCACGCCTAGCATGTCGTCACTTGGCGGAGTTGGGGGGCACTTGAGAGGCGGGGGACTTGAGCAAGTGCCTGGAAGGGGCGGCAAGGCGGCCCTTGGGTGCACGCAAGCAGTGTGGAGCGCCTTTCGACTCCTCACAACTTTGGCCGTCGCGCAGTGGCCACCGGCAGGAGTAGGTGACATCCAGGGATGTCCCCTTGGCCTGTCTTCAGAGCACACATAGACATCTGCAGTAGTGCACGGAGGCACTGCTCCCAGCCTTGTCCCAGCCTGCATGCCTGCACCCAACCAGCGCCTGCCCCTTCACCACACGCAGGATCGCCTGCTACAGCGGATGGACAGGCAGCTGGCATTGGATTGGGACAAGGGTGAGAGAGCGGGTGCTGCGGCGGCGCATGGAAGGGGTGTGTGAGCAGTGTGGCCATGTATGCACCTGTGTTGCATGAGCCAGTGGCAGCCAGGGCGCTGCGCTCACAACAGGGCCCACCCACCCACACACCGCTGCCCTCCCTGCCCCGGCTGTGGCTCCCCATGCTGCAGAGGTGTGGCCATCCTTGCAACTGCTGTTCAGTCTTGCGCCTGAGCCGCTGGAGCATTGCCAGGGAGACCGGCAGCAGCAGCGGCAGCAGCGGCAGCGGCCGCTGCGGCATGGGCATGGGCAGCCCCCAGCAGCCTCGGCGCATCGGGGAGCAGCCAGCTCGGATGGAGGCCCCTGTGAGCAAGCAGCAGCAGAGCGCCTGCGGTGCTGTGCAGCAGAGGCAGCAGCGACGGCACCGCTGGCGGCACGGCGAGACCCCTGGACTGCAGACATGCACGCCCTCTGCGCCAGCATCCGGCGGCGGGTGAGGGCAGTGCTGCCAGGGGGCGGCACCGTGCATCTTTCCTGATAGGGTGCTTGCAGGGCGGCTGGGGTGGGCTGGGTGCAGGGGGTGCATATCAGGCACTGGATATGGGGGTATGACCGGCCTTTCTGAATGTCTCCCGGTCCCGAGGTGCTCAAGTCTCAGCACGTTTGGCAGCAACTCACCCTGCTGCTCCTCCCCGCCCCGCCCCTGCGAGTGCAGGCGTCAATGGTGCAGAGGCAGCATGCCTTGGCAGCACGTCCCATGGCCGCATCATGTGACGGCGGCACTCGCAGCACCGGCTGCAGCAGTGGCA
The DNA here is from genome assembly GCA_029339195.1 of Micractinium sp. NFX-FRZ. Taxonomy (NCBI): domain Eukaryota; kingdom Viridiplantae; phylum Chlorophyta; class Trebouxiophyceae; order Chlorellales; family Chlorellaceae; genus Micractinium; species Micractinium sp. NFX-FRZ. The sequence continues at coordinate 29,214 of JAPTJF010000299.1, forward strand.
GGAGCAGCAGCATTGGAGCAGCAGGTTGGGCACCCTGCGCTGGTGGCACAGGCGTGAGCAGGGCAGCCAAGCGGCAGCGCACCGGCACGGGTTTGGCTCCCTAGAGTGCCACGTGTGTGTGTGTGTGTGTGGCGTGGAGCAGGGCTTCCCTGCCCCTGCTATCATGCTCAATCCCATTGTGCTGGCCCTTTGCATACAGAAAACAGCCCCCCAACAAGCACTTCCATGACTGACTTGACTACTATGCACTGCCACCCTGCAGCTGGCTGGCATCCACTTTTATATTTGAACTTTTGTTTTGTAGATTTACAGTAGAGGCTCCCGTGTACTATATGACTCAGTCACTACACCTGCCTGATCAGGCTGAAAAAACCGCGGGACGCTGTCGGCACGCCACTGATTGATGCTTATGTCATCACTCAGTGGCACTCAGCATCTATCGGGCACTCACAGAGGAGGCATGGGCCGCAGCTGAGTGCAAATGAAACATAGCGTGCATTGTGAATCGAATGGGAGGAGAAGAGCAAAGGTGGAGGGTCAGTGGTGTTTGTGTTGAGTGAAACATTCAATATGGTTGGGTGCTTCAATAGAAACAGGGAAAGCGAGTGCGGAAATTAGAATGTAAGGTAAGGTGGGAATGTAGCAAAAGGGTGAAGGGCAGGGCGGCGGAGGGCGCCTAAGCTTCAAACCAGCTCTGCCACCTTCATCCTCCTCCTCATTATGAAGCTGGCATCATCGTCATGGCAGAGAGAAGTCCCCGTAGACGATGCCGCCAAGCTGCAGCTCCCGCCTGCCCCGTGTCTGCGGCATGCACGGCCCCGGCTTTCTGTCTGCCCGGCACCGACCCCAGCTCAGCTGCAGAGGGCGGTCCAGCGCCGTGCCACCCATCTGCACGCGGGGCCAGGCGGTGGTGCATGTCTGAGGCACCAGGGCCCAGCCGGCCATCGGAGGCAGCATTTCTGCCGTCCCTACCTGCCCAGGTGCATGGGCCATATGCCACACACCCTCACTGCACACGCCACAAGCCTCCTCGTCTCCCTCCCACTCCTCCTGATCCTCATGCCCCCCTGTCGCACCCACCTGCAGTATCCAGGCGTAGATGTCCACCCGCTGTGCTCCCTCCGCCCAGCCGCCACGGGCCGCCAGCAGCACGCTCTTCCGCCGCTCCAGGAAGCCCTGCACGGCACAGCATGCACAGCAGGGCCACCCACAGTATGGGCAGGTGGCAGCCGCTGCCTGCACAAGTCCGTCGCACAAGCACGCAGCTGGGTCGGCCGGCCAGAAGCAGGTCAGCAGAAGCGTGGTACACTTTGACGGCGGCACCCGCTCCGATGATGAAAGATACCTAGCTAGGTTAGTTCAGTGCAGCCTCACCTGCAGCCAGCGCCGCTCATCCACGCCCTGCAGCGGGCTGCCCCCCAACTGCTTGCTGGTCAGCGCAGCCAGGCCGTTGGCTGACGTGCCGTACTCCCGGCTGCCGGCATCTGCCCAGCCGTGCTGGACGTATGCATCATACAGCTGCGCCTTGGACAGGGCCAGCCTGCAGGCCAGCGGCGGCAAGAGAGCGGGACGATTGCAGGGGCGGTGAGGGAGAGAGGCAATAAGGCTGGCACCAGGTGGGTGGGGTGTTGGGCCTCACTGCCCGACTCAACTGCATGCGAGTTGAGGGTCGAAGGCATGGCCGGCCCGCAAACGGAACCCGCAACTCAGCAGGTGGACCAGCCGCCCCGCCGGGGACGGTGGCGGCAAGCCCAGCAGGCGCAGCACAGCGCGGCCCCCAACCCACCTGAGCCCCAGTCCCCTGGCCAGCTTCTGCGAGGGATCAAAGTACAGGCTGCTGGACAGCCGATCCTGTGCCTGGCGGAAGAGCGGGTCGCGGCTGGCCAACTTGACAGTCTGCAGGGGGGGGACAGAGAGGCAGGTGGAGGCGCACAGCGGGCTGCGCAGCGCAGTGCTGTGCTGTGCTCCGCTGCGCAGAATTCACTGTTGCTGGAGATCAAGCAAGAGCAGGCTGCCTGCTGCGCCCACTGCCGCGCCTTGCATGCCACTTCTTCCCGCCTCCAGCCTAGGGGGAGACTTTGCCTGGCGAAGGGTTGTGGGTTCAGTGTGCTGCTGGAAAGCTACCATTACCACCAGCGCCCTCCTACAGCTGGCGTCAGATCACATGCCTTGCCTCTCGCCCCCCAACTCCAAGGCACATCATCCCTCCACCCCACTCACGTGAATGAAGGCCGCCTCGGTGCGGCCTGCCAGCAGCGGGCTGTCCCCGCTCCCCTGCCGATCGATACGCTCCAGAATGGGCAGGAACCTGGCAGGAGTGGGGAGGGAGAGCTTGGGGCGGTTTGTGCTGGAAGCAGTCACCAGCAGGCATCTTTGCAGGATCCTTGTGAGGGGAGAGGCTGCAGGAGCGTGGGCTGGATGCAGTGACCAGTACTTGCAGGGTCGTTTTGCAGGACCTTTGTTCTGCCCCTCCCTGACCTGCCATCCAACGAGGCCCCTGTGCTGCCCAGCCAATTGCAGTTGCACTGGCACCTGCACTGGCACCGGCACCGGCACCGGCACAACAAACTTGCTACGGGCGATGCCAGAGCATGCAGGCTGATGCGGGTCGATGTGCAAAATTTGAGGGCAGGCGGGGTGGGCACCTGGCCAGCGTGTTGTTCTGCTGCCGCAGCCGCACATATTCCTGCACCACCAGCAGCCCGTCCCCGGTGCCCGTGCAGAAGCCGCTCCTGCCAGGCGGGGGCAGGGGGGAGGGGGCAGGGGGGAGGGGGCAGGGGGCAGAAAGGTTGGGCCACGGCCAGCCGTGCTGTTGCAGCACAGATGAGATATCCAAGGGGCGGTCAGTTGCCAGCAAGGCCAGCGCTCAGCCCACCGCTGGCATTAGCTGTGTCCCCTAAGGCTATGCGGCATGCGACCCTGCTGTGCCCCGTGCTGCCTTGCAAACGATGGCTGGCTGCTCTGCAATCGTCCCCCTGTCGGCGCCAGCAGTGCCTGGACATGCAGGGAGGCTGCACCCAGACAGGCGGCCCCACCGTGCACTCACCCACCTCCCAAAGGTGACCCCCCGCCCATCTCGTAGGTTCTCGGCGTACGCGTAATCTGGCTGCAGGCTGGAGTTCTCAAAGATGCTCAGCAGCTGCTCGGCACGCGTGCGCTGCGCTGCGCTGAGCGCCACCCACTTGAAGGGCGGAGCGGGGCGGGGGGCGGGGGGCGGGGCGGGGGACGGTTTGAGCGAGCGCGGCCGCTTGCCTGCATGGGTGGGGGTGCAGAACCGGCGGTGAGCACTGCTGCTGTGACGGGCGCGTCGCTGGTTGGGGCAAGGGGCACACCAGAAAATGAACGTCATGCTCCGGGATGCCGCCACTGCCTGCCAATGACATCAATAACAACCTCCCTCCTTACCTCCTGTGATCGGCAGAGGGCCCGCCGCTGAGCAGACAACAGCCGTCAGCAGCAGCAGCGCCAGCGGGCAGACGGCCGGCAGAAGGCTGCACCGGCGGCGGTGCAGCAGCACACTCATGGGGTTGACCGCGAGATGCCGCAATCAGGTGTTGCCAATTGAATTGCAGAGGGCACTGGGACAGCTCCTCACTCCGGCCCCTCAGTGGTCACTCAGCAGCCCCCGGCGATGTAATAATCACCGGCATGCGCAGGAGAAGGGGGGCAATCGGCGAGCTGTATGCGACCGGAGCAGAGTTGCCGTGCACAACCCGCAGGAATCGCAGGCCGGAGCTGCCTAAAGGGCCGAAAATTGTAAGCTTGCACAGCACGGGCACAGCAGAGGGACTGATCAAGCCGTGTTTGGATGTCTGTTCTTCCGTACTTCCAGGCATTTGAAAAGTGTGCCTGTATCGGGGAGATCCATGCCGTGACTCGTCTTGCTCGAACATAGGCAACGCCGCGGCGGACAGGCCCGGCAATGGCCACGCCTAAGAAGCCGCGCAAGGACAACGAGGGGCCCAGCGCCGCTCTTGGGCTGAGCCCTGCCAGCAGCACTCCGTCGCCCGGCGTGGTTGCGCAGCAGCAGCAGCAGCAGTGGGGCCCGCTGCAGCAGCAACAGCAGCAGCCGTCGCCAAGGGCACCCCAGGAGGCGGGCGGCAGCAACGAGGCGGCTCTAGGGCGGGGCAGAGGCGGCGAGGCGGTGACCGGTGAGCTGCAGCCGCCTGCCGCCGCCTGCTGCTGAACTCCTGCTGCCGCCCCCAGTTGCACACCTGCACAGACCCACCGTGCTCCGCAACCCTCCTTGCAGACGCCGCACAAGCATTTCGGGAGCTGCGTGTGAGGGCGCCGCGCGCGGGCAGCCCGCGGCGCGGCGCCGCCGCCACCGACGGCCCCGCCAGCGGCCGTGACGCTGCCGCCCCGCCTGAGCGCCCTCCCTCTCCCAAGAAGCGAAAGGCCTCATACAACATAGACAAGGAGTTCATTCTGAAGGACGACAAGGTCAAACGGAACGCAGGTGAGCGTGTGTTGGGTGCTGTCAAGCTGTGGCGAGTATTAGGGCGGGTGGGGAGGGCGGGGTGTGAGCGGAAACCTGGGCGGGCAGGCGGGCTGGCAGGTAACCTCCTCCATAATCAGAAAGAGGTTGCTCCCTCTTGCAATGTATTGTTGGTATCCGAAGCAACGCGGGAGGATGTAACTGGCAGCTGCTGCATGGAAGAATTTTTCCCGCTGCCAGTGCAGGTACGCCGAGCAAGCAGCTCCATCCCAGCCCTTTGCCGGGCCACCAGTCGCTGCACGCGTGGCACCCCCTCCGCCTGCTGGTCACCTTGCACCGCCCCCGACCCCACCTGCAGACACACAAGGCGACATCAGCCAGGCGCGTGGCCAGCTGGGCCAGCTGCTGTTTGAGTTCAGCCAGATTGAGCTCAACCGGGACCTGCTGGAGGCAATCAAGCGCACCGAGTCCAAGACAGGTGGGTGCTGGTGCCATCTTCTGACAGTTATTTGCACCTGCAGTGGGCGCGGCAGCAGCGGCAGCAGCGGTTTGGCTGGTGTGGGGGGCCGATGGTGGTTTGCCCGGGATGCGCTGAAGAGATGCCTGCTAGAGGCAAGCAATTGCACAGAGGCCCAGACGGGTGGGTGCTCCTCTCTCATGTCCCGAGGAGAGCAGGTGGGTGGCAACGGTTGTGTGTTGGGCTCTATGGATTCAGCTGAAGAGGGGCCTGCTGGAAGCCATCAAGGGCACAGAGCCCCAAGTCGGGTGGCTGCTGTGCGCGCGGTGGGTGCAGATGGGTGCTGGTAGTGCTTGGACCACGAGATACTGTATGCAAGAGAGCCGTCTGGCTGCAGCCCTGTGGCAGGCAGCCTGAGCTTTACGTCTCGCCCCCTTGCTCCCGCCTGCCGTGCACAGGGCGCTCGTCGGGCCGACCGCCGGCGCCGCCGGGCCGCCTGGACCGAGCCGCTTTTGAGCTGGCGGTGGCAGATGCAGCGGAGCTGCTGCAGGCGCAGCTGAGGTGAGGCGCACGATAGCTTGCAGAGGACATCTGTCCGACACCGCCTCCTGCGGACGCTGCCCGGTGGCTCCCTGTCTAGCTAGCTGTTGACATCTGCCCGCCGCCCAGCCCCAGCCCTACCGTCCACCAACCCCTGCTCTCTGCCACTCCCCGCCCCCGGCCCCCTTGCCTGTGCCCTGGGAGCAGCTCTGTGGAGGCGCACTGCGAGGACGCGGCGCTGCGAGGCGCCATCCTGCGCACGTACGCGGTGCAGGCCATCGCCGCATTCGCCGACGAAGGTGGGTGCGGGTGTGGTGCCAGCAGCAGCGCAGGCTTGCAGGGCAAGGAGGGACTCCCGGGAGCGATGCAGCCGTGTGGCCGAGAGGTGGCACCTGTCCTCAGCTGTGCAGCAGAGCTGCAAGGGGTGTCGCAAGTGCAGGCAGCCCAGCTCTGCCAGGCTGGCGCCAGCTGTCCAAGCATACGGAAGTCACACGGTGTCAGCTGGCCGTTTCCTGCTGCCCTGCTGTGCAGACTCGGACAGCGAGGAGAGCGGGGCGGGCGGCGGGGGCGGCTCTTCCTCTTCGGACGATGAAAACGCAGACAGCAACAGCCGGCGGCAGCGCGGCGGCGGCGGCAGCAGCAGCCAGGACGGACCCCCACGGGCGGCGCTTTCGGGCGACACCGGCAGCCAGGTGCTGGACGAGCTGCCGCGGCCAGAGTCGGCTGCGGGCTGCCACTCGCCGCCGCGCCTGCCTGCACAGCAGCAGCAGCAGCAGGCGCTGCAGCAGCGGTTGCCGCAGCGGGGTGGGATGCTGGCGTCGCCGTCACGCTCGCAGCCGGCTGGCTCGGCAGCAGGGCAGGGGCAGACCAGCAGTTCGTTTCTGCCGGATGCACCTCCAGACTCTGCACTGGAAGACACAGCGAGTGCCGGGGGGCCGCGAGAGGCCGGCCAGCAGCAGCAGCAGCAGCAGCAGCAGCAGGTGGAGCAGCAGCGCGAGGGCAGCGCGGCGCCGGCGGCGACGCCCGGCGCAGGCGCCAGCCGGTTTGCCTGGCAGCGGCAGCAGCTGGAGCAGGCGGCAGATGAGGGGCTGCAGCGCATGCGCATGCTGTCTCTGGAGGCTGAGGGCTCTGCTCAGCAGGAGGAGGGGGATGAGGACGGGCCTCAGGACATGGTCCGCTCACCCGCCCCCGTCACCAGCCGCCGCATGCCAGCAGCGCCAGCAGTGCCCCTGGGCTCTGCGGATGGCGTGGCACAGCATGGGAAGCAGGGAGGGCGAGGGCAGGGTGGCCCCAGCAGCGGCGGCCCCCGCCGTGCCGCCGCCGCTGCAGCGGGCGCCCGCGTGGCTTCCGCGCTGGAGGGGGCACGCCAGCTGGCGCTTGGCACCCGCACCCAGCAGCAGGGGCAGCAGCAGGGGCAGGCGCAGCAGCAGCAGCAGCAGCGGCGCCCGCAGCCGGAGGAGCAGCAGCAGGAGAGCAGCGAGGGTCACAGCACGGGGCAGGCGTCCAGCGCGGCACGGGAGCCTCCCAAGCGCCAACGCCGCAGCGGTGACCTCCTGCCCCCGCTCTTTGAGCACTCCTCGCAGCAACGCCGGCAGCAGCAGCAAGCAGCATTTGCAGCCTCCGCCGCGGCAGCCGTGCAGCAGAGCGACTCGCGAGCAGCGTCAGCTGCAGCGACGGCGGCAGCGGCGGCGGCTGCGGCACAGCGGGCAGCAATCTTGGGCAGCCTGCGCCCGCGCCCCACCGCATCCCGGCAGCAGCAGCAGCTGGGGGAGGGATCGAAGCAGGCGCTGGCACCCGCTGGCCCACCGGCGGAGGGCCAGGAGGCAGCTGCTGCCATTGGTGCTGTCAGCAATGCGCAGGGCCCGCCGCAGCAGGAGCAGCAGGCGGTGGAGGAGGGACGGCCCGTGGGGCCAGGTACGGTGGCGGCAGCGGCAGGGGAGGCGTCGGATGCCACGCTGCGGGCGCCGCGCGCCGCGCACAGCGGCAGCAGCGTGTGGGGCAGCACCCTGGTGTGTGCCGACCTGACGGTCAACGACGTCGCCTCTCAGTACTGGCCCTTTTTGCGGAGCGCGATGCGGGGGCAGGTGGGCGGGTGTTGGCTGGCTGGCTGGGAGGGAGCAGGGGGGAGGGGAGGGAGGCAAGAAGGCGGGCAGGACGGGGTGGTCGGCGGCGTACAAACCAAGGCGCAAGAGCTTCTGCCGTCCTCTGTGCGCTCAGGGGGGGGACATGGTGTCCAGGCCTGCCCTGCCTTCTGTGCACCTACCCCGCCCTGCACGCCCTGCTTGGCAGGTTGCATCTGCACCCAGGTGCTTGGCACAGCTGGCACCGCTGCACCCCGTCTCACATTCTTCTTGCCTGCCTGGCCCCTGCCCCTCCCTGCAGACGGCCACGCTGCAGGCGGGAGACAAGGCCCTGGTGGCGTCCATGGTGGGCCAGCTGGGGGACGCAATCACTGGTGAGGGGGGTGAAGAAGCAGAGGAGGGCATGGGGCCACTGGGCGGGAGGCGGGGGCACTGGGTGGGGCAGGGTGGGCCAAGGGTTGAGGTGCAGGGTGCGGGAGCACGAACCAGACCTTGACCTATCCGTCGAGGTGCAAGGTGCAGGGAGGCCCGGCAACACAGCTTGGGTTGGGGCAGGCCTGGTTGATCCAGCTGTTACTACTTTTCCGCTTGAGCTCTTTGGCCCTGTGCCGCCCTGCTCACCCATTGCACCCTCCCGATGAATGCCCTGCCCGCCCCGGCCCCACCATGCCCCCACCCCTCACCCCTGCTCGCTCACACTTCTGCCTGCCTGCCCGCCTGCCCGCAGATGCGTACACCGCAGAGGCCGGCAGCATGCGGCGGCCCCCAGCGGAGGTGAAGAGTTTGGTGGCTGCCACCGCCTTTGACGACTTCTTCAGGGCAAAGACTGCAGCAGACTCTTCTGGCGCCTCCCTGGGCTGAGCTGGATGGCCGGCACGACCGGCACGGCTTTGCTGGCAGCTGAGCTGGCACAAGGCGGCAGCACGGGCGCGGCATCCCCCGCAGCTGCTGCGTCGGTGCTGCCGGCACACAGAGCCATGCGTGCTCTCTGCCTGGAGGAAGCAAAGTCCCGTGAACACTGGTGCTGCAGGTGGCAGGGCCGGCGGCCCTGGCTGGCCTGCTGGCCTGGAGCGCAGCGGTCCTGCCCATGCACAGCCCCTGTACCATTACCACCACCACAAGTAGCAGCCGCCCTGCCGAATTTTGACGATACATGTACACAACCCCTTTGAACTCCCTTCGTTTTCACCTGGCACTCTTGCCTAGTACACCCGCTCCTGTGCACGCCTCCTCCCAGTGCTTAGCCCACAACGCCTTCCTGTCTCGTGCGACGTGCGCGCACCCTCGAGCAATGCGAACCACCTCCCACACTCGCCAGCCTGCTTACGTGTGCAGCACACTGCGACTACCCAATGCCTGCTCTACATCTGCTCCTCCCATTGCCCTTCTTTGATCGCTTTCCGGCGGCGGGCCGTCTCTCCCAACGATTGCTTAGTCAGCGTAACGATACCCCAAGTGTAGATAAGAGATCACATATGCTTACAATCCAAAGGTTGCTGCATGCCAGGCAACAGCAGCGCGGTAGGTTCGCCGTACGTCACCCGGGAGCACCGCCCGCAGGGCGCCCGCCCGCCTCCCCTCCCTCATCATCGTCTGACGACCGCCGCTTGCGCTGCCGTGGATCCCACAGCAGGCCGCCCCTGTCGGTGCCGTCGCCGCTGCTGCCGCTGCTTCCTGCCCCTCCCGCTGCGCTGCCGCTGCCGGCTGCATCCCTTCCGCCAAACAGCTGCTGCACTTGGTCCAGCGTGAGCCCGTTTGTCTCTGGTAGGAAGGCGTACGTCCACACAAAGCCCGCGCAGGCAATGGCGGCATACAGGTAGAAAGCTCCAGAGCCTCCCACTTTGGTGGTGAGGGTGAGGAAGGTCTGCGCCACGACGGCATTGCTCACCCAATTGGCGGTGGCAGCCAGGCCTGAAAGGGGGAGGTGCAGGGGAGGGAGGTGGGGGAGGCAAGTAAGGTTTGGGAGGGGAGCACTTGTTGCGGTGTAGCGTCAGTCCTTTGCAGGGGAGGGGGCGTGTCGGCGCAGCAGGTCTGGTGTTTTTGACAAGGGGGGCGAGGAGGGACACAGCCAAGCACGGGGAGGGCACTTGCAGCCGGGGTTGAGCACCCTATGGGTACCTGCAAGAAGGCGGGCGGGCACCCTGCCCCTGCCCCACCCCCCTGCCTCCGTGCACAACGCCCCCGCTTGCCTGTGGCCACGCCGCGCACCGCCAGGGGGTAGATCTCGGCATTCACCGCCCAGGGCACCAGGCCCAGCCCAGGGCTGAAGGCTGCCAGGTAGGCCACCAGGCAGGCCAGGATGAGCCAGGTGTAGCTGCTGGGGCAGCCGTGCAGGAAGAGCTGGTGGGGCGGCGGGCAGCCGGCGCCCTGCTCCTGCTGCTGCTGCTGGGTCTGGTAGTCGAGTGCCAGGCAGGTGCCAGGTGCCAGCACGCCGCCGGCAGCGCCCCCCGCCGCAGCACTGCCCCCGCAGAATCCGCAGCCGGAGCGCAGGCAGGCGGTGCAGTCTGGCAGGCCGGCGGCGGGGCAGGCGCCGGGGGTGGCGGCGCCACTGTCGGGCAGCACGACCGGCGAGTGGCGCTCGGCTGCCAGGAAAGCGGAGGCCAGCGTGCCCAGCGCCAGCACCACGGCGGCGATGCTGGTCAGCAGCAGGCGGCGCCTGCCCTGGCGGTCCACCGCTCGGAGCCCCAACAGGGTGCCCAGGGCATTGGTTCCACTGGGCACCAGGGACAGCAGCAGGGCGGCACGCTTCTGCACGCCCGCCAGCTGCAGGATGCTGGGTGTGTAGTACCTGCAGTACCAGAGGGTGGGACACAAGCATGGGACGAAGGGAGGGAGGGTGGGGTTAGGTTGGTCGGCATGGTCGGAGAGGCAACAAGTATGCGGTACGGATGCCTTGCCCGCATGCCGCCACGTCGGAATGTCGGCGTGTTGGCGAGCCGAGCAAAGAGCAGAGAAACCCACACGTGCTTGCGCGGTCTATCCCCCAGACTCACATCACGGTGTTTATTCCCGCAACCTGGAAGACAAGGAAGGGGGGGATGAGGGGACGGGGAGGGGAATAGCAGGCAGATGTTGGGTTGGGCTCGGGGAAGGGGCAGCAGGCACCTCGAGGAAACTGCCACAAGGCCACCTCGCCACTACGGAAGGCCATCTCGTGCCCCACCAGCCGCACACTCTGCAACCACCAACCAAACCATCTTGCACGCCAGCAGCCTCACAAGCAGCCGACCTGTTGCAGTATCTGCAGGCCCACGCCGACGTGCAGCGCTCGCAGCACGGGGCGCGTCAGCAGAAGGCGCCAGGGGGTGCCGCCGCCGCCCCCGCTGCCACCGCTGCCGGCCTCGCCACTGCCCGCTGTCGCCGCTGCAGCAGCAGCTGCGGCGGCAGCCATGGCTGGCGCCCCTGGCTGCAGCTTCTGCATGGCACGCTCCGCTGCGGCTGTGCGCCCCCTGCTGGCCAGCCAGCGGGGGCTCTCCGGCAGCAGCAGGAGGCCGGTAAACTGAGCGATGGCGGGCACCGCTGCGATGCCCAGCATCCAGCGCCAGGTGCCGGGGACAAAGCTGAATACGAAGTCTGGGGGAGGGAGGGAATCGCGTGGAGGGGAAAGGTATGAGGGAGCGCACGCGGGAGAAGGTGGGTCACAGGAAGAGAGGCGAAGGGGGCCAGCACGAAACGTGCTGCCTGGACACTCACGTTCCACCGCCCACGTTGCACCACAACCTGCCTGCCCTCACATTGCCAGCACACTCATCCCCAAACACACACACCGCTCCCTACTGCCACATGTGCCCGGAGCGGGGGCGGCGTTGAAGGTGGCGTTGCAGGCGGCAGGCAAAGGCTGGAGACAGCGCTGCACGGTTTGCTGCCAGCTGAGCAACAAGGGCACCCCTCCCGGTCTGCCCCACCTGCCACGTAGGCCATAAACTGCCCAGTGGTGATCATGAGTACGTTGACTGCGACCAGGCTGGCGCGGCGTGCGGGTGGCGCGCACTCTGCAATGAAGATGGGCACGGTCACCGATGCCAGCCCCACGCCCAGCCCCACGAGGGCGCGCCCTGCGGGCACAGGAGGGCAGGGCAGGGCAGGATTTGGAAAGGCAAAACGGGTGGGCAGGCGGGTGGTTGGGTTGGGTGGGGTGCACCAAGGGTGCTGCCCAGGAAGCTCTCTTGCTGGCACGTCATGCAACGCCCCAAGCCTGCCTGAGTGGCACAAAGTTAGAGACACATGAGTATCAGCTTCTGCAAGGCAGGCGGTGCTCAACCTGGGCTCCCCTCCTCCGGCCCAGGCGAGCGCACCCGCAATGAGCCACCACTGGTCCTGGGCTGCCGCCATGGCCACCGCCCCGCCGGTGAACAGCACATCGGCGGCCAGCAGCGCCCGCTTGCGCCCCACCCGGTCGGCCAGCCAGCCGCCCGCTATGGAGCCCAGGCCGGCGGTGACGATGGCGGCGGAGACGATGAGCTGCAGCAGCGGCAGCAGCAGCAGCACAGAGGGAGGGGGTGTCTCTAACAGCGGATCACACAAGATGAGGGAGACGACATGGGGAGCCCAGCGGTGACGATGGCGGCATAAGGTATCAGGTGCAGACGAAAGGGCACGGGGGCGCAACGGCGTGTGATGAGCAGAGGGCTTGATTGAGAGGTCCTCCTGGAGGGGCATGCCAGGCATGGAATGGCACGCACAATCTCTGTGTGCCCAATTCTTTGTTCCCCCAGTACCTTCTGCAACACACAGCCTTCTTCCCCCCTGCTGGCGCGTGCCTTCCTGCATGCCTGGCGCCCAATTGGGGCCCACCCACCCTCGGCAAGAGGCTCACCTCCTGCCAGCGGGCCAGCGCCGCTGGGTCGCCGGCATACGACTGCAGGATGTCGTCCCGAATGTAGGGCAGCGTGCCTCCGATGGCGGTATCGAAGCCAAAGAGGAAGCCGCCAATGGAGACGACCAGCACGAAGACAGAGAGGTAGGAGGGGCGGCGGCGGGCGGCGCCTGAGGGGCAGGGAGAGTGCGGGGGAGGGAGGGGCGTCGGCAACAAGGGGGAAGGCAAAGGAGTAGCAACACTGGCATGTCGAGCCCAGATGCATGTTGTGCAACCTGACATGGCTGTGAGGCGCAGTGCAGCAGCAGCAGCATCGCTCCCGTTGAAAGCCGGCGGCAGTGGGCAGAGGGGCGGGCGCCGGGGGTGGGGGCGGGAAGAGTGCTCACCTTCGCTGCGCTCCTGCCCCTCCTCTGCCTCGGTCAGGCTGTCATGTCCCAATACTAGAGGCCGGGTCTCATCTAGCAGTTCGTCGCCCTGGAGGACAGTCACCTCGCGGCTGGGCAGTCTGGGCATCTCCAGCTCTACTGGCATTCCACGCCGCATCAACGGCGATCAGAGTGGGTCTACAAGCATAAGGAAATGCTTGAACAGAAGGGCAGGCCACCCAGCTCGGCATGCAAGTCGCGCTGGCGCAGCACGCAAGCCTTGCCCCAGCCCGATTGCCCCCGTTTGTCTCTTCTGCCCCCATTGTGCAGCGCGCTTGGAGCAGCAGGACCACCCAGCACAGGCAGCCATGCAGTGCCAGTGCCGCAGTGGGTGTGCGCCGCCCGCCGCACAGTCGGCGCGGTATTCCGCGCAGCAGCAGGTCCACCATGTGCATCATCACGCGAGGACCCTGCCAGCACGCCCCGCCGTGGTCAGCTCGCCGGCCGTGGTGGCGCACAGGGCGCCAGCGACAGCGCTGCCGACCGACACCCCCGCCCGCAGCAGCACCCACCCGCTTCTGCTGCTGGAGCGCAGCTACCGTGCCTCCTCCCTCAGCCAGGACAAGCTGAGCAGCCAGAAGCAGGAGTACTACACAAACATGGGTGCTGCAATCCGGGCGCTGCAGCAGGTATGTAGGGCGCACCGCTTGCGGTGGGTGCTGCCTGCAGGGCGAGGGCCAGGAATTGACACTCTGAGCCACCCTGAATGCATGTCATGTCTTGCAGCTGGGGTGGTATTGTGGGTGCCTGCAGGTGCCTGCCGTGCCACCACACAGTGCAGCCGACAGCTGGCCAGCTGAGTTACTCAGCAAGGCTTAACGGCCACTCGTGCTGCCTCGCCTCGATCATGCTGTTTGGGCCCTGGGCCGGCGGGCACTTGTTGCCCTGTCCCGCCTGCCTGTCCCACCCTCCCTCCTCCCCCCCCCCCGCCACAGGACCTGCCCGCCATGCTGGAGCGCCAGCCGGACCTGGATGTGTGCTGCGAGGGTGTGGTGTTTGAGGACAACCTGTCGCCACGCCTGGGCCTGCCCCCCTCCAGCTGCGCCGGCAAGGAGGCCTACTCCCGCCTGCTCTGGAGCCTGCGCTTCCACCGCACCCTTTTCTTCTGCAAGTCGCGGGTGGGTGGGTGGGTGCGCCCCGAGGGGCAGTGCATTGTGCGGTTTGGTTTCCTGTGGGTGCCGGTGGGGGAGCAAAGGTGGCTGGCCTGGTCTGCCTTGGCTTGGCTTGGCCCAGCTCTGAAGAGAGGGGCTGTGCATTGAGCCATGTGGGGTCCTGTTGGTGGGCGAGCGCAGCAGGCCACAGCGGGCCACCAGTACAGCAGCAGGGCGTGCTCGGTTGTGATCGAACTGCCCCGTGCAGCAGCGTATGTGTGATCGGGAGCACAGGCCTCGCCTCGCCTTCTCGCCTCCTGGCCGACCCTGTGCAATCCCACCCTAGCCGACCTTGCCTGCAACATCCCGCCACCTGTACACCCTCTGCTGTGTATGCCTGAGCATCCCGCCCCCTGCAGCCCCTTGTGTCACCCCACGCTCACTTGCTGCCTCGCCCCCCCCCCCCCCCGCCTCTGCCCCCCAAAGCAGGTTGAGCTGCAGCGGATGTGGGAGAAGGAGCCGGGCGTGGTGTGCGTGCGCTGGTCTGCCGCCGCCTCCCCCCGCCTCCTGCACGGCCTGCTGGCCACCAGCTCAACGGTGATGAGCCTGGATGGGGTGTCAGGTGGGCTGGGCAACCGTTTGGGTGCTGCCTTCTTCTTTTCCTCTCCTTTCCCCTCTGCTTGTTTCTGTGACTGGGCGGGGAGGGAAGGCAGGGGGGACAGCGATGAGCCTGGATGGGGTGCCAGGTGGGCTGGGGACATGTTCCTTTCTGTCTCTCCCTATCTTTCTCGTCTGGCTGTGATTGGGCGGGGAGGGAAGGCAGGGCAAGCAGCGATGAGCCTGGATGGGGTGCCAGGTGGGCTGGGGCCACCGCTAGATTTAGCGCCAACGAGGAGTCGTGGGCTCCAGCCCAAGCTTGTGTGCTGTCCCTCCCTCTTTGTGCTGCGACTTTGCTAGGAGGGAAGGCAGGGGAAGCGCTGCTTTCCGAGGGCTGCCGCTCGTGTGAACTCCAGCCTCTCACCCACCCACCCCTCCATCTCCCCCAACTGCCCCCCCCCCTCACACACACTGCAGAGTTCCACTTCAACGAGCAGGGGCGCATCATGAAGCACAGCGTGGATTGCGTGTCCTACTCCGGCCCCCGCGCCGCCCAGTCCCTGCTGGCGCTGCGTCACAAGCAGCGCGCCATGGTGCCGGGGCTGGCGGGCGGCTCGTTTGACGACTGCTGATGCTTCAGCAACCCGGCTCTGTTGGCCAGGCGCAAGCCAGGCACAAGTCAGCTTTCTGCCTTCCCGTTTGGCAGCAGAAAGGAGGGGGGCAGCTGGCAGGTTGCGGAGCTGCCAGGTGGAGCCTTTCCTCCCTGGCTGCGGACGCCGCACCGTATCCCCACGTTCATCCTCCCCCCCGGTTTACCCCTTCTACCAACCTCCACTACTGAGCACGCGTGCGCCCTCCCGCAGCTCCCTTTGCTCCTCTCTACCTCAACTCCCTTGACCCCATCGGTCCCCATTCTTAGTTGCACATGTGCTCCTCCCCCACTCCCCCCCCCCCTTCCCCCCCTTCTCCCCGCCTGCGGCGCCTGCACCGCTGCACCCCATGCTGCTCAATGCATGCCGTTATTTCATTGCCGTCTGCTGGTGGGGGCGCGGCGCGCTGCCACTGGCCGGTTAGCGTGCCCCTGCCCCCCCTGCCCCCGCTGGCCCCTTGCTTTGTCGGCTGGCAAAACGTTTTGCACGATTTGGTGTCACACCGAGCTGCCCGCTCAATTCTTTCTTTCTTTGGTCTTCTAGTCAAGTGTGTTTGGCATGCACACAGCAAACTAAAATGCTGAGCTGAACTTCCCCACTTTTCTGCCTGTGTAATTTCCCCGGCTGCACCCACCCCTGCCTGTGTAACTTCACCGGCTGCACCCACCAGCTGCCAGAGCAGAGCGTTGGAGTGCGCCTGATGTCGCCCGCACTGTTCGAGGGACTCGTTTCCCTGCCAACTGCTGCATTGGGCCCACGCCCGGCAGCTTAAGCTGCCGCCCTGCCCTGCGCCGCCGCCCGCACCCCTGCACTGCTTCACTGCTCGCCGCCCAGAGTCGTCCTCACTCCCGCCGGCAGCTCGGGCACCGGCGGGTCCTGCAGCGGGCCGGGCGGGGCGGGAGGGGCGCAGCGCAGGGCGCGGGCTTGAGCAGGCAATGCAGGCTGCGCCAGCCAGCTGTGCCATACCCATTGCATGCCGCCTTCCTCTGTGGGCCCTCCCTTCCTACGCATGCAGCCTGCAGGGCGTGTGGCTGTGTAGCCGCTGTGCTGTTCCGTGCCAGTGTGAATGTGGGTGCTCCCACAGGCACAGCACCATGGTCGCCACACAGGCAGAGCACACCCCTGGTCGTGTGCCTCACATGCAGCGGCGGCTTGACACGGGGAGATCCCGGGCGCGGCGACGCCGTGGGGCTGCGCGGCGAGCGCTCGTTCACCGCACGGGCGGCCTGCAGGTGTGCAAAGGAACCGGAAGGGCAGGGCGTGGTGTGCGCGACGGGGCACCCGAACTCTTGCAAGGCAATTGCCCCACGGTCTTAGCCGCTGCCGACTGTGGTGCATACACACGCGGGCACAGGCACAGGCACAGGGCCAGGTTCACTGCGTCAGGCGTGCCAGTACTGGCAGGGGCGTAAAACCTAAAACGGCGTGGCAGGGTTTCCAAATCCACTCCCACAACCAATGCACCATAACTGCTTTCCCACCAGCACCGAGCGCCGCAACCAAACGCAATGTGTGCCATGCGTAGGCTCACCCTCACAAGCCCACAGACATGCACGAACGCACCCATAAGCAGGCGCACCTGCACCGGCCCCGCCTCTGCCAGCGCGTCATCGATGAATTCGCGCCCAGCGGCATCCACCTGCCGCGCTGCAGGCAGGCAGGCATTGGCGGCAGGGGCAGGGCGAGAGGGTTTGGGGTGGGCTCTTGAAATGCCTGGGCAGAAGGGGTGCGCACCTGTGGAAAAGCATGGAAAAGCTGTGGACACTTGTGCTTAAAAGCTGTGGAAGACTGTGGAAAAAGCTGTAGAAAAGCGTGGAAAAGCGGGTGGACGCTTGTGGCAAGCTGTGGGAAGCTGTGGAAAGCTTGCCCACCTGCCTCTTAAGTCGCACTGTGCTCCACGCACCACCCACACTTCCTGCCGCCCTCGAGGCACCACCGCACCCCCGGCCCACCTGTGCTGCGTGAGTGGAAGAAGCGGAGGTCGAGCGAGAGGTCTGCCAGGTGCGCGCCCGCCCCGCTGACCAGCGGCACGCGCACGTGGTGCTGCTCATGCACCTCCCTCAGGTGGGCCAGCCTCATGCTGCACTGGGTGACAAGGGGGGTAACTTGCTGTGATGAACGAGGGGGTGTGATGGGTGGGGTGGAAGGGTGGGAGGACGTGCTGGTCATGCCTCCTCCCCTGCGTGCATGAGAGAAGGGGAGGTATTAGCAATTAACATAGCTGTAGATAGGGGGTAGGGAGTGAGTTGGTGCCCCATCTCGCAGGTGGGCGATGTGAGAAGGGAAGAACGGGGTGCACGAATGTCGGGGCGAAGGTTGAGGCGCAGCAACGGTGGGGAGGGGCGCTGGTTGGATACCCCCTGGGGTGGGGTGGCGCCGGCGGGGTGCTGTGCAGTGAGGTAGTGACAGGAGCTGCCACCCACCCGCCCTGCCCTGACTTCCCCCACAGCTTACCCACCTGCCTCCGGCAATGAAGTCGTCATTGCTAGCCCCATCATCCTCGGGCATGACCTTGTAAAGCGCCGCCCGCAGCAGCAGGTCCTGGTCTGGTGTGGGGCCCACCTCAAACCCCAGCTCCTGAGCGTCAGAAAACGGGGCGGAGGGGGCAGGAGGGGTGGGTGGGGGCAAAGGATGCCCGCAGCAGCAGCAAAGGTCCTGGCCTTGAGTCGGGCCCCACTTCGAACCCTAGCTCCTGCACCTCAGAAATGGGGGGAAATGGAGCCCAAAGGGTGGGGAGCAAATGATGCCCGCAGCAGGAGCAGCAGCAGCAGCAGAAGGTCCCAGCCTGGAGTGGTCCCCCAACCTCGGGTGCCAGCTCCTACACACGCAGGTGGCAGGCGTGCAGTGCACATACACGCAGGGCTGCAGTGCCCACTCGCCTCCCCCGTTCCCTCCCCGCTGCTCCCCCCTTCTCCTGCCCGCCTCCAACCTCCTCCCCCTCTTCCCATCCTTGCTTTTACAAATCATATGATCCCCACCCCCCTCGCCCTCAGAGGCTCTTGCCTGCTCCCAGAGGGTTGGGTCATCCGGCCCGGCGCCGGCTGCGCGCGGCTCGGTGCACAGCCGCCCAAAGCTCTCCTCCCCGCCCAGCAGCTCACACACCACATACACCTGCAATGAGCTGAGGTTGTAACGCCCTGGACAGGCCCGGTATACCCTGTGCGCCCCAGACGGCCCCCAAGCAAGAATGTTGACCCGCTGCTACTTTTGCTGCCATGCGCGTGCCAGTGCCCGGGGCGGGCCAGCCTAGCAAGCCGCGCGCATCAGAGGCCGGGAGCTCGCCTGATCTGCCGGCCCCAGGCCCTGCTCTGAGGCGGCGCGCGAGCCTGTGAAGCCTGAGGCGGAGTTGACCTGCACAACAGCGGGGCAGGCAAGTCGCGGCGTGGTTTGCAGGAAGAGATGCAGGTTGGTGGGTCGAGCGGCAGGCGGGGCGGCGCAGGGCGGAAGTCACCCAACGCAACCTAGGATTGGGCAAGCCAGCCGCCAGCCAGTGAGTGCAGCTGGCCCGCTCCATGGTTGCGCTTTCAGGCCAGGGGGAACTTCGGAGGAGTCCCGAGGGCACGCGGGCCCGGCTTTTGGGTTGGGTTCCACAGCCTCACTTTGACGGCAATCCTTCCCGCCTGCATCGTGCACGCTTTCTGACATCAACCAGGCCCATTCAACGAGGTGCGCAACCTGAGGAGCGGACTCCGCTTGCATGGAGGCTGACGTGGATCCAGCCAGCCGTGGCAGCTGGCGTCGCCGCTGTTTATGCCCTGTCTTGTGGCAGGCTGGCGTCGCCGCTGTTTTGCCCTGGTTTGCTTGATGGGGATGGGTGGCATTCACATGGAATCAGGTATCAAGAATGCATCAATCTCTCTTTCCTGATGCTCCTGTGCAATGGGGTAATGAGGAGAATCAGTTCTGCAGCCTGCTCAAAATGGGACGGGCCAGTTCTTGTTGGGTATTGGTACAATCGGGAGAGGCAGTGATGGGGCACAGAAGCTGAGGACCAACTTGGGAGGGGATATGGAACACAGGATTCAGGCTTCTGCTGGTTCATTTGCCCATGCAGCCATTCAAGTGCTGTTCATTTTGAAGGGAGGGTGCATATTCAGATTCGATTGCCCTGCTGTTCACGCGGTGGCGGCAGCGGCTGCAGCAGCGGTGACGGCAGCGGCGGCATACAGGGAGGAGATGCGGAGCCGGTAGGAAATCATGCGATGCGCCGCCAGGCGGCCGGAGACGTGTGAGGGTACGAGGTGGTCATGCTGGGCCTGCTGGGCATGGCCGCCGCGGCGGTGGCGATGGTGGCGCGGCCGTGCAGCAGCGTTGCTGCCGGCAGCGGCGGGAGGTGCGGTGACGATGGGTCCAGGGGGCAGGCTGACCTGGCGGCCCACCGGCACCATGCGGGGCAGAAGGTGGTGGGGCAGCGCTGAGAGGGCGCTCATGATGCGGGCGCCGGTGCTGTTCAGCATGCTGGACGTCTGCATGAACCAGAGAGGGAGGACACATGTGGGGGCCACGCGTGTGAGCAGAGTGCGCGCCTCTGTGCCAGGAGGCCAGATGCCAAAGGCGGCCCGAAGGCAGACACAAGGTCTCCAGTATGCTCAAATACAAGGCTGCAGCTGCTGCAAGATGCAGGCCCAGGCCCTCACCAGCGTGACCACCGCTGACAGCATCCAGCCCAGCAGCACGTCAGGCCGCAGCTGCTGCTGCCGACGCCGCTGCCTCCCCTGCTGCCGCTGCGCCTGCTGCGCTTGCTGGGTTGGCGTAGCCCCAACAAACCCACTCGTGCGGGGGGCCAGCATCCGTGCTGCTGCCACTGACGCTGCCGCCTCCGCTGCTGGCGGCAGCAGCGCTGCCGCTGCTGCTGCTGCTGCTGCTGGCGTTCTGCCGGCCAAATGGGCCCATCAGGCCGGGCACCCAATCCTCCGGGAGCAGGTAGTTTGAGATGCGCTGGGCCCAGCCGGCGGCAGCCGCCGCAGCCGCCAGGGCCGCATTGCCGACTGGGGGCACCGCAAACCCAACGCACTTCACTGTGTGTGCCGCGGCTTCTGGCAGCGCGTCCAGCAGGCGCAGCGCGCACAGCGTGGCAACGGCACCGCCCAGAGAGTGGCCTACAGGGGCAGGGGAGGGGTGGGGGCGGGGGCAAGGTGGGTGAGAAGGGTCGAGGGGGAGGGTATTCACGTTGGGTGTCAGCAGTTATTGCTGAAATTTTCCCATATCCTAGGCCTTTGATTTCAATCATCACTGAATCAATTCCCAAATTTAAGGCTTGAGTTGCGACCATTTCAGCAACTGAGGCGAGGTGTTGACACTATGTGGGCCTAGGACCATGCATGCTGGGGGGGTGGTATCAAAAGGCAGGGTGCGGGCTGCGACATTGCGCGGGTGCACGCAGTGTCGCCCTCGCTGTACAGCAGTAGGCAACCAGTGCCTGATGCAGACGCTCCCTACAGATCACCCACCCGCCTGCCCGCCCGCCCTCCCCGGCCACATGCAACACAGCCACCCCAGCACCTCACTCGCTCACTCACCCGCAAGCACCAGCCGCTTGCCCTGCACCCGTGCCAGCTGGTACAGCTGCTCTGCCGGGATGGAGGCAGCACGAGCCAGGTAGCCGCTGTGTGCCATGGCCGCCGCCTGAGCGGCACCCACGACGTCGCCCACGCTGCCGGCGAGGCAGGCTGGGGCGTCGGCGTCGGCGTAGGAAGCGGGGACGGTGCAGGGGCCGGCCTTGCCAAAGAGGGGGGCGTGGCGGAGGCGCAGGTTGACCAGGTGGTCTCCTGGGCGCTTGGTGCCCAGGAAGGCCACCACCAGGGCGTCCTCTGTCTCTGCCACCACATACCTGCAAGCGGCAAGGGCCCCGGGGATAAGGGGATAAAGGGGAAGCAGGGAGGGAGGGAGGGTCAGCAGGCAGGCGGGCGGGGCGCAGCGGGCGAGGGGTGCCGGTTGGGTGCCGGTTGCAGGGAGGGGGCGGTGCAGGGAGGGAGGGAGGCCCAGGGCAGCGCAGCGGGGAGGTGCAGGGGCCGCCAGGCTGCATTGGATGCGGCGGGGAGGGAGCAGGGCAGCGCAGCAGCCGGCGCACTCACTGCTGCTCCTGGCTGGGCGGGCTCCACTGGATGGCGTGCAGGCGTGGGGCGGCGGGCACCGTCTGCTGCAGCCGCTGGATCGCCACCTCAGCCTGCTCATGTGGGGAGGAGGGCACGGGTGGGTTGCAAGAATAGGAGAGGGTGTGAATGATTGGTTGAAGAAGAGTCGGCTGGAGAGAGCAGACAGACAGACAGAGGAAGGAAGTCAGAGGAAGGGGGGGTGTGCCACCCCGCCAGCTGGCGCTCTCGTCTGCCTAGATCTGCTGGCACGCGGGCCCTGCGACTGCAGGCAGTCCAACTGCCCCGGCCCAGCCGCGACCGTCCACCTGCCCCAAGCAGCCGGGCCCACCTGCTGGGTGCCAAAATCCGCTGCCCGGTAAATTGCCTCGCACAGCACCATGGAGGCAGCCACGTCCTGCCGAGAGGGGAGCAGGGGCGAGAGGGCACAAGGGCAAGAGGGCACAAGGGTGGTGTGTCAGCCGGTCCTTGCCGGGGGGGTATCCAGCCCTCAGTGAGGCACCAAAGTTCGAGATACAAAGTTATCCAGGGCAGGAACTGCAGCTTGGAGAAGCCAAGGTCTTTGTGCTTTGGTTGCCACGCTGCCGGGACGGCGGCGAAGCTAGCACGAAGGCACCGCAGCGCCTGCGCACCTGCACGTCGTCGCCGAGTACTGCGGCTGCATAGGGCCAGGCCGCAGGCGCTGCGACACTCGGCTTCCGCTCCAGGCTGCTCCAGACGTCGCCCAGCTTCAGCATCCTGGCCGCCAGCGAGGAGACGCGGGGCCGGGGGGTGGCGGGAGCACTAGGCGCCGCTGCGTTCGCTGGCGCCGAGGCAGGGAGTGGCGCCCAGGTTGCCGGTGCGGGCGCGCTGCGCTTGGGCTGCTGGCGAGTGACTGTTGGACCCGCGAGTATGTTGGGTGCCAGAGAGGCCATGGTGGGAGGCTCGGAGGGTTGCAGTGTGGTGGCGAATGCGAGATGGCTGACTGCTGTTGTTGCCTTTTCCGTAGCCAAGCGGAGGGCTTTATCGTTGCTTGACATTGGTCAGTGCCGGCAATGGCGTGGGGCGATCGCCTCGACGTGTGTGTGTGCTGGCACAGACTTTAGGTGCCAGCTGGGCGGTGTTCACGTTCTAGCAAAGGGTCGCTCGACACGTCTGTTGTATTCTCACCTGCTCTCCAGCCCCCGCCGCTGCTTTATCCGCCCCTTGCAAGCGAGACGAGCACAGAACCGCCGAATATGACACCCCCCGCCGAAACCACCGCAGTGGAGGGGTGCGCCTCAGGGGGGTTCCTGGAGTCCTTGAGATACGCGCGGCCGCGCCGCGGCCGCCTTGCAGCAGCCCCGCCGCCTACCTGCCGCTGCCCCGCCTGCGCCTGCCGCCCGCCTGCGCCTCGTGCGCTACGAGCGCCCAGCCGCTGACGCGTACCCCGCCCTGCCTGCCTCCGCCTTCCCTCCCTCCCCCCTCCCTGCAGCCTGGGCCAGGTGCTGGGCAAGCCTGTCGAGCACCCATCGGCCTGGAGGGCCAGCGAGATGCGGGGGCGCCAGGGAGAGTGGGTTTACCAGCTGACGGAGGGTGACGTGGACGAGCTCGAGGCAGCCACGGCGGCGGCAGAGGCCACCGGCAAGGAGGTGCAGGTGAGCACCGTGGGTTGCTCGGCAAAGGGAAGCACGGCGGTGTTGTGAGTTGGGTGCTGGCAGGTTGCTGCATGCGCTAGATGGAAGAGTTTGGGTGGTTGGGGCGCTGCCTGCCATTGCAAGCCCACAGAGTGGCGAGCCAATTGGCTCACACCAGCCCTGGAGGCTGTGGTTGGGAGGCACCGGCAACATCCCACCACCCTGCAGTGTGTCCTTTGCCATCTGGTGTGCCCTCCAACAGCCGGTCTGGCTTCCCACACCAAACCCGGCCTCCAACCACCTGCCAACCACACACCGCCTTGTGCCCTCCCTCCCTCCCTCCCGCCCCCCCCTGCAGGACATCTCCCTGCCCGACTTCCCGCTGCCCAGCCTGGGCCCCAAGCTGCGCGCGCTGCTGCGGGAGGTCACCCACGGACGCGGCTTCCAGCTGCTCTCCGGCGTGCCCGTCTGGCGCTGGACCCAGAAGCAGAGCATCATTGCATACTGGTGGGTGCTGGTGGGTGGGTGGCCGCTTGTAATGGGGGGCGGGTAGGTGGGTGGCGGGGGTGGGGCACGTGGGCGGTCAACGCGTGGTGTCTGTGCAGGAGGGGAGCGGACATGTGCGAGCCCACGCCAGCACCCGCATGCCAACGACATGGCATCCCTCTTGCCCCGCCGCGTGGCCTCAGCCCCGTAACCTGTCCCTTCTCCTCACCCCGCGCTGCGCACCCCTACCCTGCCCTCCCTGCCTTGCCTGCCTGCCTGCAGGGGCATGGGCCTGTACTGGGGCAGCGTGCGGCCCATTAATAAGCAGGGGCACCTGGTGGGGCACATCAAGGTGAGCTGCGGGAGGGGGTGGCCCTGGAAAGATGACAGGGTTGCTATTCAGGGATGCTGCCTGACGGGTGGCAGGTCTTGGACAAGGGCAGGCCCTTAGACCTGCCTGCACATTGATCCTTCCATCTATGCTCTCATTGCACTCTCATCTCTCAACACTGTATTCTTCCTCTTCTGCAGGACATTGGGCAGGACCCCAACCGCCCCGAGACCCGCCTGTATGCCACGGCAGCGGCGCAGCCCATCCACAACGACGGGGTGAGGAGGGCGGGCAACAGAGGAGGGGCCAGGGAGGGCAGCTCTGCGCGGGCGATGTGTAGCGTCCAAGTGAAGCCCCGTGCGCAAGCCAGTGCAACCCCATGCGTGCTGCTTGCTTGCCTGCCTGCCCAACCGCCAGCGTGGCGGGCAGGGAGACAGTCGACCCCACTGCTTATGGGCTGCCCCGCACCCGCCCTCTTCACATGCTCTTGCTTGCCAGCACTTGCCAGCATTCCCATGCGCTCCACCGCCCCCGCCCCCCGGCGTCATGCTCCCTTCGACCACTGCAGCCCGCCGACGTGGTCACCCTGCTGTGCCTGTCTCCCGCCAAGGAGGGGGGCGCCTCTCACTGGAGCTCCTCCACCGCAGTGTAGGTGGCCGGCTGGCTGGGTGGGCTGGCTGGGTTGAGGAGCGTGCGGAAGGGGCTGGGTCTTGCAGCGGGCAGGCAGACAACATCAAGTGACCCCTACCCAGGGCCACAGCGAAATCAACTACAAGGCATGACCAACGGTTTCAATCACCGCTGCCCCTCCCGTGCCTGCAGCTACAACGAGATCCTGCGCCGCCGCCCCGACCTGCTCCCCGTGCTCGCCGGCCCCTGGTTCTTTGACCGCAAGGGGGAGGTGCCCCCCGGCAAGCAGGGCTTCTTCGAGGTGCCCGTGCTCAACTTTCACAAGGGCTACCTCTCGGTCAACTTCTCATCCAAGTGAGTTGCACTGCTGGTGGAGCCTGCACGTGGGGTGCTGGGTGGGGGCAGGGGTGGGGCGTGGGTTGGGCAGCGGGGTGGGCACAGGCATGCCTGCCTGCTCCCCAACTCCCAGTTCTCTGCCCTGCCCACCTTCTCACCTGTTGCCCCTCCCCTCCCTCCCCCCGCCTGCCGCAGCTACTACATCCTGAGCCAGCGGCACAAGGAGGTGCCCCGCCTGACGCCCGCACACCTTGAGGTAAGTGCCTGCCTGGGGCGGCGCATGGGTGCCTGCCCCGGGGCAGCTGGTATTGGGAGCGAGCAGGGGAGGCAGCCACCCCCTGTGCATCCTGAACCCTCACCTGGCGCCCTACCGTCATCCGATTCTCATTCCGTTTCCCTCCCCCCCTGCCCCCCCCCAGGCCATCAAGGTGTTTGAGGAGGTGGCGTGGAGCGACGAGCTGCGGCTGGACTGGAACCTGAGGCCCGGGGAGGTGCAGCTGCTGAGCAACCACGTGTGCCTGCACAGCCGGGAGGGCTTTGTGGACGACCCGCAGGTGTGAGGTGTGGAGGGGGATTGTGAGCTGGAGCGTTGGGACGGTGAGGTGCTAGATGCGCAGGATGTTGCGCATGTGGGGTGACGGAGGGCAAGCCCTGCTTGCCTGGGCGGCACATTCACCTCTATCGCACGCCCTCCCCTCCCGCCCCCCCGCAGGACCCCGCCCAGCAGCGCCACCTGCTGCGCCTCTGGCTGTCCCCCCCCGAGGAGCGCCCGCTGCCCGAGGCGTACCGGGAGATCATGGCGGGGTCGCTGGAGGTGGGTGGGCGGCTGGCACCCCCCGCGGGCAGCCTGCTGGCTTTATGTGCAATCCTAGTGCAGCCCGTCTGTGTATGGATAGTAAATTGCTGGAAGTGGGCAGCATCCGGGCATGGCAGAGGTGGTGCATGCCTTCACTGCTTTGGCTGGCAGCGTCGCCTTGCTGCTCTGCCTTCCTGTGACCTCCGTAGTTACCTCAAGCGGGACAGCCCCCCCTGCTGGCTGCTGACTGCCCGGCGTGGGAGTGCCCTGTGTGTGGCCACAGTGTGCAGGACGGTGCCACGGTTTCCACTTGCCTGAGCCAATGTGAATGCCTTGTTCCTTGTACTTGCAGGTGGGCAGCCGCGGGGGCATCGTGGCCGAGGCGCCCCTCAACGTGCCCCTGCAGGCGCGCGAGCAATGAGCCCGCTCCCCTCGTCATCTGCTGCCTCCGGCAGGCCTGGAGCTGCGCAGAGATGCGAGCCCAGCTGCGAGCCATAAGCTTTACAGAGCAAGGTCCCACAGAACAGGCTCCCACAACGCCTGCTTTATGGCATGCAGCTCTGTCTGTACCCTGTGCTGTCACGCATGTACCTAGCGGCAGTACTTTATCATCATTCATTTATGCGGCGCATTTGCCCCTGTGTATTACCCCCCGTCGAGCGCTTGCTGTGTACCCCTTGGCCCCCCTGCCACATTGCCACGCCGCCCTTTTGTCCTGTGCCCAGAGACGTGTTTTGCACTGATTTTGATTCTGCAGTTGTTGGACTGGCCGCTGAGCAATGAAATGTGAAGGCGCAGTGAAAATTGGGATGACAGGTGATTGGATTGCGTGTCATGTGAAGTGCTGGGTATGGAGGAGCTGGGGCATACCGTTAGAAGAGCTATTGGGAGCTGGAGAGCCGGAGCAAGGCAGATGGCTGGGGGAGGCGGGAGAATAAAGCACATGGGTTCAGAATTGGAGCAAGCAAGCAGGCAAGAGCGCGAAGAGCTGAGCTGCCGAGAAATGAACAGAGACAGGAGGGAGAGTGGCTGGCGGGGAAGCCGTGTGCATCCTAATTGGACGCCTCTAAGCTTGGCAAGGAGTGCCAGGTCAGCGCACGGTGATGCGCAGCTGGCGCTTGCCGTTGCCGCCCGGTCCGTCGCCGTTACCCGGCTCGCTGGCGCCATCGCTGCTGCCGTCAGCAGCCGGAGCATCCGCATCCGCTGCATCTGCCGTTGCTACAGCAGGCGCGCTGCCGTTGCCATTGCCGTCGGCTTCGCCCTCACTGGTGGCGGCAGGGGCAGGGCCTGCCGCGTCGGCCAGCAGTACCGCCTTGCGGGACAGCCGGAACTTGCCGTCGGGCGCAATCTCCGTCACCTTGACATCAATGACGTCACCCTCTTTGGCCACCGCACTGATGCTGGTGGTGTAGGTGGTGGCCCACTCGGAGGCGCGCAGCAGGCCCTCGCGGCGGCCCACCTGCGGGGGGCAGGGAAGGGGGGAGGGTGAGGGGGTGAGCATGAGGGGCGGGGCGGTGGGTAGGGCTAATGAATCAAGGGGGGAGGCGGGTTGGGGAGGGGCACCAGGAACCGCACACACCTGGCCTGAGGCGCCACGGGGGCGTGACCTGGGTGACACCCTCCGCCTTCCCACCACCACTTCTCTCAGCACAGAGCGCACATCTAAACGAACGCACGCCCCAGCACAAGGTGCTGGTCAAGGCACGCGCCACACGCTCATGGTGTTGAATCACACACACACACACCCCACAAGCACAGGCTGTTGCATTACTAGCACACCCACCTGGACAAAGGCGCCAAAGGGCATGATCTGGGTGATGCGGCAGCCGCGGTACACCTTGCCCACCTCCACCGCCTCGCCGCCAGCGGGGCCGTCGGAGGAGCCGCGGGGGGTGACGGGGGGTGACGGCACGCCGTCGGCCACCAGCACCGACTTGCGCGACAGCTTGAACTTGCCGCCGTCCTGCAACATGGTCAGGAGGTTGCAACACCGCATGAGGTGAGGAAGAGAGATGTGGGCCGGCCGGCGGGAGGAGCGGGCGTTCGACTTGCGTGGCGGCTTCGGCCGGCCAGCGCCAAGATCAGCGCACCACGCCGTCTCCAGGGGGTCAGGCACACATACATGGCCGACTTCTAGGGGCGTGAGCACCACACATCTCTCGCCCACCTGCAGCTCCTTGGCCATCACATCCACCAGATCGGCAGCCTTGCGCACGCCCTCTCACACATCAGCAACACACACAGTAGTACAATACATTGCACTTGCAACCACATCTCTCGCCCACCTGCAGCTCTGTGACCATGACGTCCACCAAGTCGCCGTCCTTGCACACATCGCTGATGGAGCGCAGGTGGGCGTAGCCCCACTCCGACACGTGCAGCAGCCCCTCCCGCTTGGGCAGCACCTCGACAAATGCGCCAAAAGGCATGACCTGCGCGTGTGTGTATTGCGGGGGGAGGGAAGGGCGGGGTATGGCGGGTGAGGAAGGCGCTTCATGCGACTGACAAGCATGGTGCTGGCGCTCGGAACGAGCAAGGGTTGGGTAGGGGGCGCGTGCGGCCCCTGCTGCCGGCTGCTCTGGTCCTGCCGGCACGCCCAGCCCTGCTGGGAGTGCGCAGCAGCGTGCACAGCAGCGCGTCAGCGTGCACGGCATGCGCGTCGTGCACAGCGTGCGCAGCGCACCTGGGTGACGCGGCAGCCGCGGTAGATGCGCCCGACCTCGGGGTCTGCAATCGTGGACTCCAGCAGGGCGGCCGCACGGTCGCAGGCCTCCTGGGTGTCCCCCTTGAGGGTCACGTTGCCGCTCTCGCCGTCAATCTGTGGTGACAGTCGGGTGGGTGGGGCGGGCAAGCAGATGCAGCAGCGGGGTGGGTGGGGTTGACTGGGAGGGGGCTGGGAGCGTGCAGAGCAGGGGCGGCGGGGCGGTGCCCGGCACGCGTCTGCCCAGTACGCCCACACGCATTGCCACAGTGCCACAGTGGCACATTTGCTGGCAGGCTGTGCCGCACCTCACGCCTCCCTCCCACCTACGTGCAGGTGCACCCCAGCTTCGCTCCAGCTTCCCCCCAGCTTCCCAGTGAGCCTCACCTGCACCTCGCAGCCGGTCGCCTCCTGGATGAGCTTGATGGTGCGCCCGCCCGGCCCAATGGCCATGCCCACCTTCTCCATGGGCAGGCTCATGGTGCGGATGCGGGGGGCGTAGGGGGACAGCTGGGCGCGGGGCTCGGGGGAGCACCTGCCAGGGGTTGGGGTGCGGTGGGGATGGGGTGCGGTGAGCAAGTGAGGGGAGGGGATGAGGTGGGATGCATGGAGGGCAGGAAGAGGAAGGGCAAGGGGAGGCAGGGCGAGGGGCGAGCAGCGGGGCGGGGGCCGAGGGGAGGGCGTGCCTGGAGGCTGTTGGAGGAAGCTAGCATGCAGGGGCCACTGCGTGCCCCCCCCACAGCACTCCACTACACTGGCACCTGCCAGCCCACTACCGAGCGGTACTCCCTCTGCAGTACGACACAATACAACCCTCTCTGCAGCACAAGAGCACGGCTCACTTGCGCATCTCCTGCAGGATGTGCCGCCGCCCCTCGCCCGCCGCCGCCAGCGCCTTCTGCATGATCTCAAGAGTGATGCCCTCCACCTGCCGGGGAGGCGGATGGGGAAGGCAAGGCACGGACACACGCACGTGAGTGAAGGACAGAGGGGAGGCAGTGATCCAGCATGCGGACCGCATCAGACAAAGGGCCCTCACACACCACACTCGTGCACAGGGCGTGCACGCACCTCTGGTAGTGCTGCCTGCCAGCTTCACCACCTCTACCTGGCACGCCCCTTAACCCTCGCACCTTGATGTCCATCTGGAAGGCGGTGATGCCGTCCTCATCCCCCGCCACCTTGAAGTCCATGTCACCCAGGGCATCCTCTGCAGCGGGGAGAGGGGGATGAGAAGAGTGAGGTGAGGTGAGGTGAGGTGAGGTGAGGTGAGGTTGAGACAGAATGCTGGGTGTGAAGTAAAGGCATGCATGGGGAGACACTTGGGAGGCACCTGCCGCAGGCGGCCAGCCAGGCACGCTGCACGTCCTACAACAGCCGCCCCGCCCCTCCTTGCCAATGGGACACAGACAGCAAGCAAGCAACATGCCGCAGCCGTGGCTGCCTCTGCCCCCACGAAGCACCCTTTGCCCACAAAGCACCGCCAAGCGCAGCCCGCCCAGCGGCTCCCCACCGCCACGCCGCCCCGGTTGTGCCACCCGCCCACCCACCAGAGCCCAGGATGTCTGTGAGCACCACAAAGCGCCCGTCCTTCTCCAGGATCAGGCCCATGGCCACGCCCGCAACCATGCGCTTCAGGGGCACGCCTGTGGGAGCAGTGGGGGGTGGGTGGGTGGGGGGGAGGGCACCGCCGGGCACAGTGTCAGGGACAGGGGCACGGTGGCGGGCTGGGGATGGGTTGCCGCTGGCAGCGTGAGGGAGGCGCAGCGAGAAAGAAGCGGAAACACCTCAACAGTAGCTTTCTCACAGCGTGCGGTGCATGGGGTGCGGTGCAGAGTGCAGGGATGCAAGGTGTGCACTATGTGATGTGTTGGGGGGAGGTGGAGTGTTGCAGGGATAACCAGGGTGTGCGTGCATGGGCCTTGCAGGGCTGCCCGCCACCCTACGACAATCCCGGCCCCCTCCGGGTGGAGGGTCCCTCTGGGCCCACTTGCATTCGAGTCGCGCATGCGCAGCCGTGTGGGGCCGCATCACGCCCCGCCAAGGAGTGGGCCGAAAGAACTGGACAAATGATTGATAGCACATGCATGCACATGTATGCATCCCAACGTGCATCCCCGAAGACAACCCACCTGCATCCGCACATGCAGCGCCGATGCCACAGGCGCCGAAACAAACAGTCCCCCGCTGCAAATGTTCAGCACACGACCATCAGCCCACCCACGCGCCTCCATCACAAAGAGGCACAACGAGGCACCTGCCCCCTCAGCCGCCTCCATCACTGAGGGGCACCCAGCCGCCCAACCAACCCAGCCCACCCACCCAGCCCACCCACCCACCCACCTGCCTCCATCATAAGAAGGCGCCTACCCACCCACCCACCCTCCCACCCGGACCCTCACCCACCTGCGTCCATCATGGAGAGGCAGCCGCCGCAGACAGAGGCCATGGAGGAGGAGCCGTTGCTCTCGGTGATCGTGCTCTCCACGCGGATGGTGTAGGGGAAGTCGGCCTCGGGGGGCACCACGGGCAGCAGCGCGCGCTCTGCACGGGGGGAGCACACGCGGATGGATCGGGTGGAGCTCGTTAATTTGGAAAAGATGGAGCGGGTGGAGCTTGCTGGGTCGGGGCGAGGCGATTATAGCACACACTGGAGGCGGCCAGCAGCACAGGGAGCAGCGTGGGCGGGCTCTCTAGGGACACAACACGCATACAGTGGATGAAGCTTGTTGGTTCGGGGCGACGGGAGCGGGTGCTGCTGGTGGCAGGCTGCACGTGTGCGGGTCAGGGCGCAGGCGGCGGTTGAGGCTGCGGACTGCAGCAGGCACGGAGGTGCGGGCAAAGAAGCGGGGTGGGGGGCGCACCTGCCAGGTTGCCGTGTCCGACCTCGCGCCGGCCGGGGCCGCCCACGCGCCCCACCTCGCCCACAGAGGAGGGGGGGAAGAAGTACTGCGGGGGGGAGGAGGTGGGGAGGAGCACAAGGGGGACAGCGGGAGGGTGAGGCGCGAGAAGGTGGGGAGGCAGACTGTCGGCTTGGCGGCAATTGCACCACCCCCACGCTGCCCCTGAAACCACACACGCCTTTGGTCCCAGCTTGTGAAGCGCCCACCGACCGACCTGCAGGTGGAAGCGCTGTTCCTTGTTCATCCCCTGCCCCCTTAGCCCCCTCCGCAACCGCCACACCCCATGCCTGCCACCACCTGTACCCACACCCTAGCTTAAGCACCGACCCACCTGCAGGTAGAAGCGCTGCTCCTCGTCGTCCGTGCTCATCGTGTCGATGCGCTGCGCCATGCGGGAGCAGCCAAGGGTGGTGACCGCCATCGCCTGCGTCTCCCCCCGCGTGAACAGCACAGAGCCGTGGGTGCGGGGCAGCACGTTGGCGCGCGACCAGATGGGGCGCACGTCGCCCACGCCCCGCCCGTCGGCGCGGTACCCCTCCTCCAGCACCAGCCGCCGCATGATGGAGGACTCGACACGCTGCGTGGTTGGGGAACATGGGGGTGCAGGGTTAGAGTGGGATACGTAGCATGAGAGGGGGGGGGCTTTTTTGTTTGATGAGGCACACACCGCCGCATGATGGAGGACTCGACGCGCTGCAGCAGTTAGCAAGGGGGGAGAAGAGTGGGCATTCACAACATGAGAGTTTATTTAGTTTGTTTTATTTTGGCACACCAGCTGCCGCATGATGGAGGACTCGGCGCGCTGCAGCAGTCAGCAAGGGGGAGAAGGTGGAAAGAGGGGTGGGGGGGGATGGAAGAGGGGTGGAGAGGGGGCCAGTGCAGCCGAGGCCAACGTAATGCGCGCCTCATGCTGCACCACATGAGCACAGCCCACCCGACCACGGCTGCCCAGCCGCCCACCTTGAGCGCCATTTGCACGGTCGGGTACTCGTACCGCGGCCCAGCTCCCAGATCGACTGCCGCCGCTGCAAGTACTGCGGGTGGCGCCGCACCCTGCTGCGCCGACTGCTGCTCCTCTTGCTGCTGCCCTTCCTGCTGCTGCTGCTGCGCGCGCTCGCCGGCGCCGTCGGCGCCGTCCCCTCCCTCTGCCGCCGCCTGCTGGGGCAGCGCCTGCGCCGCCAGCTGCGCCGCCAGGGAGGGCTGCACGAGCGCGTCCCGCACTTGCTGGCGCAGCGAGTAGATGAGCTCCCCCCGCTCCTGCTTGCCGGGCACGTTGCGGTACGCGTCCTCTATCTGCACAGCACAGCACAGCAGGCACAGCAGGCGGGGTGGCGGTGGCGTGAGTGCGGGAGAGGGGCGAGCTGCAGAGCTGAGGCGAGCAGCATGCAGGGCTGGGCTGCCTGAACAGCAGCAGGAGGTTGTGGAGAAGCCCCAAGGAGGCCCACCACAGAAAACCAAACAAGCAACGAAGAGATACTGCCGTAGCACAGGTAGCCATGCCCACCACAAGCACCAGGGCCGTCCTCAGCCCTGCCAACCAACCCCCATCAATCACACCCAAACCCAGGCCCACCTGTGTTCCGATGAGCTGGCGGATGCGATCGTCCAGCCCCTCTGGGGGCAGCAGCAGGTCGTCCGTCCGCTTGGGCTTGCCCACCTCGGCGGCCCACACCTCGATTGCTTGGCACATGGTGCGGATGGCGTCGTGGCCGCAGCGCACCGCCTGGTAGCAGGGCAAGGGCGGGGCGGGGGCGGGACGGGGGGGCAGGTGTGGGCGCGGTGAGCTTGGGGCAGGCAAGAGGGAGCTGGAGAAGCAAACAGAAGCGAACAAAGTGGGGCGGGCTGACAGGTGGCGGCACGCAAGCAGCAGAGAGGGGGCAGACAGTGTTGTGTGGCAGGTAAGGGATTGTCCTCAGCAAATGTTCCATTCCGCCCATGGGGTGAGGGCGGGGCGGCGTAGGAGCTCGAGTGTCTCTCTGGCGGGGCTGCCTGAGGCAAACCGCTGAGAGGGGTGGGAGAGCCCGCCCCCAGCGGCCCTGCCCCGCCGTCCAGTGGTGCACAGCAGCAGCACAGCAGGCATGCAGCGGCAATGTACGGTAGGCAGGCGGGAAGACGAATGCTTGCGGGGTGTGTGCGGTGCCTCTGATACCGTCCTAGAAAGGTTTTGTATCATGCGTGCCAGCCAGCGTACTGGGGCCGCTCTATAGATGCCATAAGTTGTGTCGTCACCGGCAGCGGCGCACCCTGGGGCACCAGCAGGCCCAGCCTGGCAGCAAGGCTGCCGTGCAGTCGGCACGTTGAACAAGCTTCAACAGACAGGCCAGCGCAGCACAACAGTGCCATACCCTTCACCCCCCGACTCAAAACCAGCCCACTGCCACCTCCTCCGCATGCTTGCGCCACCTCAGCACGTGCGCCGGAACGGCGTGTGCGCGCCACCTCAGCATGTGCGCCACCTCAGCCTCACCTCCAGCATCTGCTCCTCAGTCAGGAAGTCGCAGAAGCCCTCAATCATCAGCACAGCCTCGCTGGTGCCCGCAATCAGCAAATCCAGAGTGCTCTCCTCCTGCTCGGCGACGGTTGGGTTCACGACAAAGCCGCGGCCAGGGAGCAGCCCGACGCGCGCGCCCGCCACCGCCTTGCGCAGGGGCACGTCTGCGGTGCGAGGGGGAGGCGGGGGGAGAAGGGAGGGCGTGGGTTATTGCACAGGAGAGGGAGTGGCGGGGGCGGGGCAGCCCGGAAGCAGGGGCACGGCCTGCGTGAGCGAACTGCCCATCTGGGCTGCCACCGTGCTGCACCATGCTCAGGCACCCCTGGCGTCACCCGCCTGCCGCCCCACCCATCAGTGCCGTCACCCCGCCTGCCGCCACCCAGCAGTGGTGCTCACCAGAGATAGCCAGCGCGGCGCCTGCAGCGGTGATGGCCAGCGGCTCTGGCGAGTGCTCCCCGTCGTAGCTCATCACCCAGGTGAGCACCTGAGGGGGGTGGAGGGGAGGGGAGGGGGCACGGCGGGACGGTGGAATCGATGAGAGAGGGAATCAATGAGAGAGGGGAAGAAGGGATGAGGACACATCTGCCCTCACTGCCCACCCTGCCCCCCTTGCCACCCCCCGCCTCCTGCAAACACACTGCAAGCACACACCTGGGTGCTGTGCGTCCAACCGCTCTGGATCATGGGGCGGATGGGGCGGTCTATGAGGCGGGCCACCAGCACTTCGTGGTCCTTGGGCTTGCCCTCACGCTTCAGGTAGCCACCGCTGGTGCGCCCCGCCGCGCTAAACCGCTCCGTGTAGTGCACCTGTGGGGCGGGGGCGGGGGCTGTTGAGGCACGACAGGACCGACGGGGATGAGACCTGAGGACTGGCCGACGGAGGCGACATGCCGGGGGCAGTGGCAGTGCAGGAGTGGCACTGTTCCAGGTAACCCACAAGCATGCATGCGCTGCACAAACGAGCACCTGCCAGGCGGTGCTGCACCCATTCAAGCAAAAGCGCACCTGCAGCGGTGCAAAGGAGCCGTCGCCGGAGTTGTCGTCCACGGCGCAGGCGGTGGTGTACAGCATCTGCAGGGGGGTCGGGGGCAACAGGATGGGTCAGCGGCGGCGGCAGGCGGTCGAGCAGGGGCGCGTGGTTGCGACTACGCACTAACCGCCAGCGACGAAGTGGCCACCAATCGGAGGAAGGCAGACATCTCCCAGCATATGCGTGCAGCTACAGAGGCAGCTACAGAAAAACAGACAGGCGGGTCTGGCGAAGCAGGCAGGCAGCGGCAGCCCACCGTCTCGCCATCAGTCGCCATGACCGCGCCATTGGCCTGCCGCCCCACCTCACCAGTCTCCAATATGATCTGCAGCAGCAACAAACATGATTGCATTCGTCAGGCCAGAACATGATGCAGCGGCGTGGCTCAACAAGTGGCCAGCAATAAAGCAGAGGGCGCCAGGCAGCGCCGCCCGCCCGCCCGCCCCGCCCCACCTCGCGGTCCCCCACGGGGATGCGCAGCTGACGGGCCGCAGGGGCGGTCACGCCACCCAGCAGGGTGCCCTCGGCAGCTTGAGCCGCGCAACTGCGCCGCCTGCTGGCCGGGAGAGCCGGCTGCTGAAAGCCCCACCCCCTGGGCTGCTGCTCCGCTTGCTGCTGCTGATGGCCGCCTGAAGCCCTGCCAGCCCGCGCCCTGGCTGCCGCCACATAGGCGACAGCGGGCGGGGGCGGCGCCTGCACAGCGCTCTGCATGAAGTGCTCAGCAAGCATGCATGGAGGGAGATAATCCACAGGAGCACGCTGTGGCACAACTTAATCAACAATCTACGATTGCGGGTGGTGCCGATGGCGGCCCAGACGCCCTTTCTGGCTCCTGGCAAGTGGTGCTGCCAGCTAGGCACGGCTTTTAGAAAGTCAGGGCCCTCGAAACGGGCCTACCGGCCGCGTGGGGCCTCCTGGACCCCCCACATACTGGTAGCACACGGTCGGCGTGATCCCCAAGCCTCCCCCGCACCTCGATCGCTGATCAGCCGCTCCCGCAGCTTCCTACAGTCGCGACAGCCCAGTAATCGGCAGCGATGGGCGCAGAGGGCCTAGTGCCCGCGGGCGAGGGCCTGCGGGCCTATTACCGCTCCAAAATAGAGCAGCTGGAGCTGCTGTGCCGCCAGAAGCAGCACGACTTGCACAGGATGGAGGCGCAGCGGAATGAGCTCAACAGCAAAGGTGGGCTGGCCGGCTGGGCTGGCCAGCAGCAGGCGGCGCCGGCGGGTGGCGAGAGCAGCGGCGGGTGGGCTGCCCGCCCGCTTTGCTCACTGTGCATTTGCTTCTGCTGCTGTTTCCGCTGTGCTTGCAGTGCGGCTACTTAGAGAGGAGCTGCAGCTGTTGCAAGAGCCGGGCAGCTACGTGGGGGAGGTGATCAAGGTGAGGGGGCGTGGCTCGCCTGCGCAGGTTGTGACCGTCTCATGTGTCAACCTGTGCCGCCTGGGGGCAGCCCGACAGTCAGCTGCACGTGTGAGACAGCAGGCGTGCTACCTGCCCCAGCGGCTGCACAGCAAGCCATCTTTTGGCGTTCGAATGGCTGGTGCAGGCTGCCAGCGATGCAGCAGGCTGCGCTGCATGGCTGGGCCCCCGGCGTGCGGGCAGCCCTAACCGCCTCGCTCGGCTGCAAGCAGGCGCCCAGCCCAGCTTTTGCTGATGGGGACTTCCAGTCTGATTTCCACGACCTCCAGCTGCGCACAGCTGCCCTCCCTGGATAACCCCCCTCCCTCCTCTCATGCCCACATTTTCTCTTCTGTTCATCCTCTGTCTGCAGCTGATGGGCAAGAACAAGGTGCTGGTCAAAGTGAACCCGGAGGGCAAGTACG
Source organism: Micractinium sp. NFX-FRZ (assembly GCA_029339195.1). Taxonomy (NCBI): domain Eukaryota; kingdom Viridiplantae; phylum Chlorophyta; class Trebouxiophyceae; order Chlorellales; family Chlorellaceae; genus Micractinium; species Micractinium sp. NFX-FRZ. Next base: position 65,523 of record JAPTJF010000299.1, read on the forward strand.
TGGTGGACCTAGGTGAGGGTGGGGGCGGGCGCCTGAGAATGCGGGAGAGGAGTGTGGCTGGGAGCTCAGTGTGGGTGGGCATGGATGTGGAGAAGTGCGAGAAGGGGGTAGCTGGGCGTTGATTGTGGGTGGGTGTGGGTGCAGGTGTAGAGGAGGTGGGTAGTTGGCGGTTGGTTGCGGGTGGGTGAGGGAGGGGGCGGTGGTGGCAAGGGCGTGAGGGCACAATGCGGAGGGGCCGCAGCCGGGAGGCGCAGCGCAGCAGGAGCCGCAGCGCAGAGATGGACTGTGCCGGGAGGAGGAGCGGGGTCAGGGGGCAATGTGCAGGGCGAGAGGGCTACCCCTCGCCCGTCCTGCTGCAATGCCTGCAGTCCATCTTGCCTTTCCAACCCGAAACCGCCCTGCCTCGAACGTACCCAACCGCAGACAAGGAGATCGACATTGGCAAGGTGACGGCGGGCGCGCGCGTGGCGCTGCGCAACGACTCGTACACCCTCCACGTCCTGCTGCCCACAAAGGTGGACCCCCTCGTCTCCCTCATGAAGGTGCGGCGGGGTGGCTGAACTTACAATGCCATTCCTTGCTGCAGCCTGAGGATGGTAGTTTTGAGTGTGGGGCGGTAGGCCAGGGGTTGTGCCTGCCGGCAGGACGACGTGCCAGTTCTGCAAGGGTGCAAGCCTGGGGGGGGGGGGCTGGCGGTGTGCAAGGCGCTGCCGCATGCGCGCTTGCACACAAGTCTGTGCCTGCCTGCCCCCCCCCCCGCCCACCCCTGCACTGTCACCTGTTCATTGCTTGCTGCAGGTTGAGAAGGTGCCCGACTCCACCTACGACATGGTGGGAGGGCTGGACCAGCAGATCAAGGAGATCAAGGAGGTGGGTGCTGCGCTGTGCATGCTGTGCACGCTGTGCTGTGCATGGTGGGAGGGCTGGACCAGTTGTTAGGGGGCGATGAGGCCAGTAGGCACGGGGCAGGATACGGGGCGTTGTGGTTATTACCACGACGCCGCGCCCAAAGGTGAAGTGTTTCTGTGCCGCTGTGCTCTTGTGCTGCATAGGAAGTTGGGCCCCGCCACCAACCCACCCCTGCCCGCCCCCTTGCACTCAAAACAACCGCAGGTGATTGAGCTGCCTCTGAAGCACCCGGAGCTGTTTGATGCGCTGGGCATTGCGCAGCCCAAGGGAGTGCTGCTGTACGGGCCGCCAGGCACAGGTGAGCCTTGCTCAATGAGCCAACGAATGGGTGCTAGCTGTGGTGCTGCCTGCTGTTGGAAGCGCAAGCAGGGTGCGCACAGCATCAGGGGGGTGCTGCTGGTCGGGCCGCCCAACACAGGTGGGCTACCGTGGGGATGCGCTGCTTGCCACTCACGGTGCAAGCCTGCCTGCTGGCTGGCAACGCCTGCTCCTCTGCAGGCGCTCTGTGGCAAGGTGCCATCCATCTTCCTGCCCACATCCCTTGCCAGCCATGGGCGCCCCTCCTTGCACCCCTCCTTCCACCTTTTCTGGGGTGCCCCCCCCCCCCAGCGCCAGTCTTCACCCCCACCCCCCACCCTCCCACCCCCACCCCCGCCCCCACCTTCCACCCCGCAGGCAAGACGCTGCTGGCGCGCGCGGTGGCGCACCACACCGACTGCACCTTCATCCGCGTGAGCGGAGGGGAGCTGGTGCAGAAGTACATTGGGGAGGGGAGCCGCATGGTGCGGGAGCTCTTCGTCATGGCGCGGTGAGCTCACTCCTTGAGTTGCTTCCTGTCTGGCAAGCAGATATTGGGAGGGAGGGAGCTGGCTGTCATGGCCCGGTGAGCAAGGGGGGCACTGTGTGCGGCTAGATTTGGCCTGACCAGGGAGGTAGTGGGAGGGAGGTTCTTGCGGTGGCGCGCTGAGGAGTGTTGTTACTCTCGCTGGTTGGCAGGTGCGGGGTCCCACCATCATGTGTTGAGTGGACGTTGTTCCCGTTCGTGGGGTTTGCCCTGGCTAGGAGGTAGTGGGAGGGAGCTGGTTGACAAGCACGTAATGAGAGAGCGGGAGGCATGAAGGTGGGGCGCTGTCTGTCGTGGCGCGGCGAGTGCGGGGGCAGGCGCACACCTGCCCCGCCTGCCCCTTCTCATCACGCTTGCATGCCCCGCCCCGCCCCAGGTCACTTCCTCCCCCGTTCCGAAACAGCTTTGCGGCCCCCAACCACACACACACACTCTCTGCTCCACTCCCACACACACCCTCCCCCCTCCCCACCCTGCAGCGAGCATGCTCCCTCCATCATCTTCATGGACGAAGTCGACTCCATCGGGTCGGCGCGCACCGACAACAGCGGGGGCAGCGGCGACAGCGAGGTGCAGCGCACCATGCTGGAGCTGCTCAACCAGCTGGACGGCTTTGAGGCCACCAACAAGATCAAGGTGGGGCTGCCAGTGTGTGGTGGTTGGAGTGTGGTTGGCGGCCTTGGAGCTGGTTGTTTACAAATGGTTGGGAAGTTGAGGGGGCACCATGCTGGGCGTGCTGAACCAGCGGGACGGGTGTGTGCCCCACCCACCCTGGGCACCCTGCCTGCCACTCTCACCTCACCCCTGCACTCTGCCTCTTCTCACCCCTGTACTCTGGCCCTTCCATCACAGGTGCTGATGGCCACCAACCGCATCGACATCCTGGACCCCGCGCTGCTGCGCCCCGGCCGCATCGACCGCAAAATCGAGTTCCCCAACCCCGACGAGACCAGCCGCTTCGACATCCTGAAAATCCACTCGCGCAAGATGAACCTGCAGGTGGGTGGGGGGCACAACAGGGTGGGCAGAGTGTGTGTGTATGTGTGGGTTGGGTGATGCGCGTGCTACAGAGTGGCAGGTGGGGCGCCTTCCTCACAAACCACCCTCGCCCCACACTTGGTGTTCCTCCATGGGAACTGGGAAACCACTCCTCCCGCGCAGCTCGGCATCGACCCGAAGCAGGCCTCCACACAACATTCCCTTTCCCTCACCCATCCTCCCTCCATGCAATCTCACACGCTGCCCCCGGCAGCGCGGCATCGACCTGAAGAAGATTGCGGAGCAGATGACGGGGGCGAGCGGCGCGGAGCTCAAGGCGGTGTGCACGGAGGCCGGCATGTTTGCGCTGCGAGAGCGGCGCGTGCACGTCACGCAGGTCGGTGGGGCGGGGCTGGCCAGGTGGCGGGCGGGGACAGTTGGGGAGCAGGGAGGCTGGGGGCAGCGGAAGGGGTGCGTGAGCGGCATGTGCACGCCACGCAGGGTTGGCGGCGTTGTCCAAGCGGTGGGCGGGAACAGGGAGGCTGGGGGTGCGTAAGCAGGGTGGGTGTGTGAGCGTCACGTGCACGCCACGCAGGCAGGGCATAGGGGCGAGCGGCTGTGCATGAGGGGCAGCAGGAGGGAAGCTGAGGGAAGGCGCCGGCTTCCCGGCCTGGGCTGAGCAGTTGCGTACGTTGGCACCAGCTCGCATGGTTGTCTGCCTGTACCGACGCGAACTGCCCTGCAAGTCATCCCCAGCGTCGCTCACTGCAGCGCTGGCCCCCCACCTTGCGCATTCCCGGCCCCCCGCCACCCCACGCCTGCCCGCCCTCTCCCTCCCCCTCGCCCTCCTTTCCTGACCGACCCACAGGAGGACTTTGAGATGGCTGTGAGCAAGGTGATGAAGAAGGACACGGACAAGAACATGAGCATCAAGAAGCTGGTGGGTAGCTGGGTGGGGAGGGAGTGGGGAGGAGGGGAGTCGAGTGGTGGGTGGTTGGTGGCCATGCTGTGCACCTGCGTGTGCTGCCCGAAGCTCTGTGCCGTGTGCTCCTGCACTTGTGCTCTGCACAGAGGCGTTCCAGCGCGCACCGCTCAAGTGCCTGAACTCCTTCCCCCCGCTGCCCCCTGTTGCCCCCAATTCATGGCCGCAGTGGAAGTGAGAGCCGCGATGGAGCGCTGAGCAGGCCGCACCTCAGGGCGGCACAAGGGGCAGCCTCCCGCCGCTGCACGCAGCCGCGCCAGCGCCTGCGCATCGCCCCCCTCCCCCCCTCCGCTTCCCCTCCCCTCCCAGCTTCCCTGTGCGTATTGCCTGCACCTGCTCGGTGCTGCCCCCCTGCTGCTCGCCCCTTCTGCTCTGAGCACCTGTACTCTACTCCTCTGCCCACGTGGGCTGCTGTAACCAGCGGACACTCGAGCACATGCAAGCACACTGTGGCAGCCAGGCCGACAACAGAGCGGGGGAGGGTTTGGTCGCGAGCGGTGGCCAGCTTTTCATGGTGCTGCTAGATAACATAGTGATGCGGAAGCCAAGGATGCTGATGCCATGTGCCCTTGAGAGCGTCCCGCCAGTCTACTGCTGGCGCCTGGAGGCCACCGCAGCTGCTCAGCTGCGCCCCATGCGCTGCTGCCGTCGCGGTGACTCAACGCTCTCCCATGTGGTACCCACACTCCTGAGTCCTGTCGCCTGCCCGGCGGCTGCCAGCTGGGAGAGCCTCGGGTCCTCGCACATAGACGCTGGCTGTGGGCAGTGCCGCACCAAGAGGAGTGCAAGAAAGTGTCTAGCCGTGGTGGGAGTGACAGCGGGGCACCCTGTTGGGTAGCCACCTCCCCCCTCTCCCTCCCCAACCCTCCTGCCCCCGTCGCCCCAAATCCACACCGGGTGCCGACCCAGGGCTGGTAGTGCTGATGCTGTAAGGTCAGTGCAGGGCAGCACACGCCCTCACAAGCGGCAACACCTGCTCTGCCTTCCCTGCCCGCCCCTGTTGGCAGCCTTCCTTGTCACCCATTTGCTGTGGCAGCAGCCTGCCAGGGGGAGGTGTCTGGGTTGTGGCTGGCATTTGCAGGGGAGGGGAGATGGCTTTCAAGGCGAGGCCATGAGAGTCGGACGCTCAATATGGTGCATGGTATGAATCGGGGCCGGGGTGGGCGGAGGGGTGCGGCTCCCAGGGAGGGAAAAAACCTGGGAGAGGGCTCGCACAAAATGGAATGGGGTCCTGGGGGGGTCAAGAGTCAAGGTGGGTGCATGTGTCTTCTCGGTGCATGCATACAGGCAAAAACGGGGCAGTCAGGGGTGAGGCGCAGGGCGGGTGGGGAGGGAATGCAGGCAGGCGGTGGGTTGGTAGCGCTGGGTGAACGGTGTCGACGGCCCCGCTCAGTGGGGCACAGCCAAAGGCAGTACCAGGGCACAGCAGAAGGCAGTACGCCATGGCTCAGCACAAGCCGGTGTATGTCGGCAGGGCGGGGTGGCGGGGTAGGGGAGGGGGTGAAGTGTGGTGGGGGGCCCTATGGCGGGATAAGTAAGGGCAGGGAAAATCGCTCGCGCGGAGGCAAAAAGGTATGGTAACCGGTGGGTGCGGAGCAGGGGGTGACACGCAGCAACGCGCAGGAATAGAGGGACAGGCACCAAGGAGAGGAGAGACCAAGCGGCAAAGAAAGGGGGAGGGGAGGCAGCCACAGGGGAGCTGCCAAGAGAGCAGGGGACGGAGAAGGCGGGTTGAGCGCGGTACGTGCTAGTAGTATTAGTATTAGGGGCCAGTGCTGCCAAGCTGCTGCGGCACGGCAGAGGTTCGTTGTTGTTGCGCAATGATCAAACGGGGGAGGGGTGTGGCTGACGAGGGCAGGGCGGGTAGTATTGTGTTGCGATCAGAGATAGTAGGTAGGAGAGGGTTTTCAGGGAGGCGGGGGTTTAGGGGCATGCATTGGTGGGACCAAGAGTTCCTTCCCACCCGAAGAGCACAAGCGGCAAGCTGGACAGGAGGGGTGCCTGGTAGGCTTCCCGTCAAGCAATGGTACAGGGGCGCTGGCCTGGTGTAGGGGCGGGGCGGGGGCACAGAAATAAAAGCGGTGCACGGAGGGAGGAAGTGCTGGGGGCACAAAATGGGGGTCGGGCTCTGACTTGGGAGTGTTGGGTTGGGACAATGAAATGGGGGGGAGGGGTACTTGGACGGCACGGAGCCGAAAGACGCTCAAAATTGGCGGATCGGGGATGCGTGGTCGGCTGCCCGGGTGGGTGGGTGGGGCTCACGGGGCGCCAGGCAGCGGGCCGCTACTGGCGCCAAGAGCAGCAGGGGCCCAGCTGCCTGGGGCCAAAGGGCACTTTGGCAGCCAGCCGTGAGGAAGGATGTGTGCTGCTGGCTGGCTGGCTGGCTGGCTGGCGCAGCCCGGGCGCCCAGCTCAGTCAGCGGGGCGGAGGCCAGGTAATATCAGTCCAGTGCGGGGTGCCCGCCTCTTACGAAAAAGGTGTGCCCAGGGTGCCCTCAGGGTGCCCTCAGGGGCGGCTCAGTAGAGGTCCATGCTAGAGGAGGCCTCCAGCCAGGGCTGCGCATACTGGTGCAGCAGGCCGGTGCCGCACTCGGCGGCCGCAGCCACGGCGGCGCCGCCCGCCCACAGCCCGCTGCCGCCGCCGGGCAGCGTGGCGGGCACAGGCAGGCTGTTGTTGAACACCACGCCGGGTGCGGTGCGCATCCACTCGGACGTCGCCTCCTCCAGCTCGTGCGCCAGGCGGGGGCGCATGGCAGCGGCACCCTTGGCCGACGCCGACAGCACGCGCTGCGCCAGCGGCAGCGGCAGTCCGCCCGCCAGGGAGCGGTGGATGGCCTCCCGGCAGACGGCGTGCAGCAGGGGCATGCTGCGGTAGGTGGGCCAGGGGAAGGCGGGCGCCGCCTGCGCCACCGCCAGCAGCTGCTCGCCGCTCAGCTGGGGGGCGGAGGAGGACAGGTGGGCGGCCAGGGAGGCAAAGTTGTAGGAGTCTGCGGTGGGTGGGGAGACGGGGTGGGAGAGGGGGTTGGTGCGGTGAGGGGCTGGAGGGTGCAGGCCGCCGTGTTCTGCAACGGTGGTGGGCCAGCTGGCCGCGCGGCCACAGCCCCCAGCCAGGCAAGCAGGCAAGTGTACGAGCGGACAGGAGGCAAGGCTGCTCAGGCGCCGTGGGCTGCCTTCTTTCCTGCAGCACAAAGTGGCACACCACAGCACGGCACGGCACGGCACTGCTGCTGCTGCTGCTGCTGCTGCTGGCTCCCCGTGGACTTGAAATGTAATTGATTGATTGATTGAAAACTCCAGGGCTCACCAGGGTTGAAGGGCATGCGGCGGCGCAGCTGCGCCCAGGCGGACAGCAGGCGGGTGCTCTCGCCCACGCTGAAGCGCCTGCACCCACAAGGAAGAAAGGAAGAGGCAGAGGGCCGGCGTGTCGTGAAAGCGAGCAGGCCGGGGTGCAGCGTATGTTAACGCATGAAGCTGTGCATTGTCGCAAGCCGGGTGCAGGGCAGCTGCATGCCGCCCGGGACGCACCCTGCCACAGACGAGCTAGGTCTCTACTGGCGGCTGCTTCACTCCCTCCATCCCAGCGGTCCCGCCGCGCAGGCTGCATCACAGTGCCGCCACCCATGCGCATGCTGCCCCGCCCCGCCCCCCACCCCGCCCCAGCGCGCTAGCTACCACCGCCGCCACCCCGCCCCGCACGCTGCACCCGCGCTCACGTGTTGACCAGGTGCGAGCGCAGCAGCAGGCCCAGCCCGTTGCTCTTGGAGGGCGCGCCGGCAAAGGGCGAGCGCGCCGCCGCCTCGTAGTACCTCACAAGCATGTCAGGACTCATGATTGCCGCATTCTCCAGCTGCCAGTGCCCAGCTGCGCTGGCGGCGTCGCCCAGCGCGGCGTGCGCGCGGCGCCACAACGCGCGGCAGTGCTGCGCCTGCCTGCACCCCGCCTCGTCCTCCCCAGGAGCCATGTAGCTCAGCACCTCCAGCACAAGGAGCGGCGCCTCCGGGCCCAAAGCCCCTGCTGCCGGCTGGTCCAGGAGATCTGTTGAGAGGGAGAGGAGGCCCAGCAGGAGCGGGGAGGCCAGCACGGCGCGCTCCCAGGTGCGGCAGCCGGCACGCTGGTGCAGGCTGCCCAGGGCCGCCTGGAGCGCTGGCACCAGGTTGACGGCTTGCAGCGCGCTGGGATGGGGCGCCAGGCACGCCAGAGCCGCCTGCGGGGGGTGGGGAGAGGTGAACCATGTTAGGCGGGCGAGGCGCGTTGGGGAGGGCGGCGGCGTGCTGGAAGTGGGGAAGGCTCGACTCACGGCACACCTGCTAGTATGCTAGTTGTTCAAGCGGCTCAGGTCACGACCAGTGCTAGTTGTTCAAGCAATACTAAGGCCTGGCTGGGGTGGAGAGCACGCTGGCAGCCCACCTGCATCGCCTCGGAAGCGGCGAGCTCCTCTGCAGGCGCCGCCGACAGCCGAGCAGGCTGCACACGTGCGGCCAGGGCGTGCGCGGCGCTCGTCTTAGCCCTGCAATTTGAAACAAACACCGATTTTGAGTGCACAGCGGAGATTCAGGGGTGTTGGGAAAACTCACACACAGTAGTAGGGACCCGCAGCTGCTGCGAATGTGAGGGCGCGCAAGTGGCGTGCAGGGCCCAGGCACGCACCTGAGGCTCTGCCGGCCGCTTCTGGTGGTGTGCTGTGATGCAATGATCGTTGCGGTGGGCCTGCAAGAGGTCGCCGCGCGCCAGGGAGGCGAGTTGAGTTAGCCTGGCGCCTTGTTGGTCTCCCGGCTTGCACAGTGTTCGCTGGCTAGTCAGGCCTCCTTACCTGAAGCCCGGCACTGCTGACAGATGCATCGTGTCGGCGGGGCGGTAAGGCGGGCGCGGAGGCGTGGAAGATAAAGAAGCGGGACGCAACACCGGGAGGTTGGGAAGCGCAACACGCCTTTGCCCGATCAAAGAGGTGGAGGGTGTGGGACAGAAGGTAGGGCGCAGGAGAACGGTGCGAGGCAACGCAGGGAAACGGAAGGAGATGGGCTGTGGGCACAGCACAGCGCAGGCGCCGCGCTCAGGCACCCACTACCACATGCTGTCTGTTGCCTGTAAACGAGCTGTGCTGCACTGCACAGCATCCGTTAAATCTTGAGACAAGATATAGGGAGGAAACGCACAGACTCTATCATCAGACGGCGGTTTAGGCGGAAGGTGTAGGCCCGTTTTTTGGTCACTGCTCCCCGCTCGCCTCCTCCGCCCCCTCCTCCCCTTGCTGCTCCTCCGGCTGCTCCTGCTGCGCTGCAAACAGGCTGCCCTTGAACCCCAGCTTCTTCAGCAGCCCCTCAGCCTCCTCAAGAGTCTGCCGCTCCTGCAGGGTTTACCGAGAGGTGGTTGGTAGGTGGGAAAGTTGGGGGAGGGGTCAGGGATGCGAGGTTAGCGCACAGGATGCCAGAAGTGAATGTGCGTGGGCTGCAGCAGCGGCGGTGAGGAAGAGCGCATTACCGCCACGCCCTGATGCCAGCCAGCCAGCCAGCCAGCAGCATGTGTCACCCATCTTTTGCACATCCTACCGCGCATGGCACTCCCGCACGCTGCCCCAATCACCAGCTCCGCTGGCTCCTATGCAGGCCCAGTCACCACCCTCGCAAGCACCCAACACACAACGACTCCCGCCCACCCTTGGTGGGCCCACTCAGACAGACCCCTACAGCGCACCCAAGCCCCTGCAAGCCCGTTTCACTGCCTTGCACCCAGCACCCAACGCTGCCCCGCACCCTGCACTGCACACCCCACCCCCCTTGCACCCGCGCTCTCCCAGCAACAGCAAGCAGGAAAGCTTGGAACCACGAGCTCGCCGAATGCATCCAAGTCCTCGCATGCCAGGCCTCCACCGCTTCCTGCCCAGCACCCGCACGCACGCCCCGCACCTTGCCAAACCACCCCACACTCCTTCCCCCACCTCCGCTGGGCGGGCGCTGGGTGAGCCAGAGCTCCCGCCAGAGGCACACAAACCAACAGCTCCCATCAAACACACCTCTTCCATCACAGCACACGACCAAAACAAACGATGCACCCGAGCTGCTGTTCCAACCACAAGCGAGGAAGAGGGGCACTCACCAGCTGCCCCAGTGTGTCCAGCTCCCGGCAGGCCCCCTTCACCGCCTTGCCCAGCGGCGCATCGGTGCTCATCGCATCCCGGTAGCTGCCCGGAATCTGCACATCCTCCTCGGGCAGCAGGCCCTCGCTCTCCTGCAGGGGCGGCGGGGGGGCGGGGCGGCAACGGGGTGGGCGTGTGTGCATGAGATGGCATCTCGGTAGCTGCCACGCGTTTGCTCATCCTCCTTGGCAGCAGGGCTTTGCCGACCTGCAGGGCACTCTTCTTTGTTACAAGGAAGGGCTCTGGTGGGAGTGGGTGGGCGGGGGAGGCAGGGATGGAGTGGTAGAGAACCCCGCTTGCGTGCTCTGGGGTTGAGGACAGGCGGCGAGTGAAATGAGCAGCCCAGACTAGGATGGGGCGTGCGGGCAGCGAGGCAGGGAAGCGGCGGGGTGGGCGGGCAGGCAGGTGAGGTGGGGAGGCGAAAGGGGGGGCAAAGACTGCTGTTAGACGCAGTGGCGATGCGGCAGGCGAGGATGGCACGAGGGGGGCAACCAGAGGTGCAGCCACTGAGACACATTTTGCAGACAATCAGAGCCTCACATCGTCCGCTGCCGCCGGGTCGGTGCCGCCTGGCGCCACCGCCGCCCGCTGCCACCGCTGCTGCTGCCCTGCAGCCGCTGACGCCCACTGCCGGGGTTGAGGCACCACGCGGGCGACTGCCCTACATTGGGTGCCCCTTGAGAGGCCCATTGGCGCGCTGCGGACGGTGCTTGTGAGCTGCATTTTGCCAATGCACCAGCAGTGATGCTGTGAGGCCGTTAATGTGATTTTGGCGACAAATTGCTGATACAGAGTGGGGCTGGCAGGCTTGAGGGCCTCAAATGGCGATGGCGAGGGGACGTGGCAGTTCACGCCGAGCATGTTGGAGCACACACCTGCATTGCACACCCTGCACTGTCCATTGAATTGCAATCTCCAGCCGCAGCTGTCGAAGGGAGCCGCAAGTCGCAGCCGTCGATCTTTCCGTCTCTTGAGCCGTTGTTGTTGGCTTCCTGCGGCTGTCAAACCGACGCCATGGTGCTGGATGCCACGACCAAGGACCGTCTGCGCCAGCAGGTATTCAGCCTCCGCCATGCATGTTCAGTGGCAGCAGCAGGCGGCCTCCCGTCGTGCTAACCCGCCTCCTTGCTCCCCCTCCCCCCACAGATCGAGTTCTACTTCAGCGACAGCAACCTGCCGCGCGACAAGTTCCTGCAGGAGAAGGTGGCGGCGGACGCCGACGGCTACGTCGACGTCGCGCTGCTCTGCATCTTCCAGCGCGTCCGCTCCCTCCTCAAATCCACCATTGTTGACGCAGACAAGGTGGCAGAGCAGACCGTGGTTGATGTGGCGGAGGCGCTGGAGGGCAGCGAGAGCCTGGCGCTAAGCGAGGACCGCAAGCGCGTGCGCCGGGCGGCCGCTCTCAAGGACAATGACGAGGTGCGGTGGTGTGCCTGTTCATTGTGTTCCCTCTTTCCCATGCTCCCTCGGCTGTGCCGCTCCCTTTGATGTGTTGTACTGCGTGCTGCTCTGGCGGCTATGTAGCGCCGGCAGCTCACTTAGCGCTCGCTGGGCGCATTGGCATGTCGGGGGTGCCTGCCTGGCAGCGCTCCCTGCTGGCGCGCCGCCAGCTGCAGTGTCGTGCTGCCGCTGCTGCGCGACCGCGGCAGCTGCAGTGCAGAGCATGGAGTGCTGCTGCAGCATGCAACAGGATCCTGTGCCGCCGAGCTTTGCCTCCCAGTCAGCCCTGTGCCGTGCTGCCATGTCCCGCTTGCCCCGACAGACCCAGTCACGCAGCCACATGCCTGACTGCCCGTGGCCGGCATCCCTTGCTACAATTGCACAACCACCTTCCCCGCCCGCGTCCTCACTCCTGCCGCCTGCCCCATGCCGCCCATGCTGTGTCCCGCCCCTCCTGCCAGGTCGCGCGCGAGGTGGACTCCCGCTCGCTCTACGCCTCCCCCTTCCCCCACGACGCCAGCCTGGACGCCCTGTCCGACTTCTTCAAGCAGCACGGCCAGGTCAAGTGCGTGCGCATGCGGCGCCACCTGGCGTCCAAGGACTTCAAGGGCTCCGTGTTTGTGGAGTTTGCCAGCACAGAGGAGGCGGACAAGGTGAGGGGGAGGGGGGAGCAACAGGGAGGGGCGGGGCGCAGTGGGCGACGAGGGCAGTGTTTCAAGAGAGGGAGGGAGAGGCAGTGTTTCTGTGTGTGGGGCAGGTGCCAGGATGGGGGAGCCAGCCTGAGCCTGGGTGCTGTTCCTGCGTGCTCGGGCTCGCTGGGTTTGCTGTGCAGAGAGACAGGGGCCACCAGCGCCCTCCCTCCTCGCCTCGCTACCTACCTACCCCACCTGCCGCTGCCCGTGCTGGCCTTGCCCCCTGGCCCTGCCTTGGCCCCTTCGCCCCGTTGCCGAACCGTCTCCCCTTGCAGGCGACGTGCCTACCCCTCGCTTGTGGAAGTGCCCCTCTGCACCTGCCCGCTCACTGAACCGCTGACCTGCTGCCCTCCGCTGCCCTGCGCTTGTTCCCGGTGCTTGGGAGGCAACCCCTGCTGTAGCTGCTCATTGAAGGCCTGCCTGATGACCCGCCGCCCCCTGCTGCCCTCCTGTGTGCAGGTGAAGGGCCTGTCCCTGGTGTTTGCAGGCGCCCCGCTGGCGCTGGAGGCCAAGGTGGAGTATGTGAAGCGGAAGGAGGAGGAGCGCAAGGCGCGGCCCAACGCGCAGCCCGCGGCAGCAGCAGCTGCCGCGGCCGGGCGCAAGCGCCCGGCCGAGGGCGAGGCGGGCGGCGAGGAGGGCGGCGAGGCTGCCGGCGAGGGCGGCGAGGCCGCCGCGGCTGCAGAGGGCGGCGCGGCAGCTGAGGCTGAGGCGGCGGAAGCTGAGGTGCAGCTGCCGGAGTTTGAGTCTGGCTGCATCCTGCACTTTGACTTTGGGGAGGAGGCGGCATTTGCGACGGCGCCCACGTTTGGTCTGGTCAAGGACACCTTTGGCGGGCGGCAGGAGGGCGGCGTGCAGTTTGTGGACTACAGCATGGTGAGCGGGCTGGGCTGATGACAGGGCGGGCGGACGGGGCCGGTCGGGGCGGGTGGAGTGAAACATTCGTTGTAGTTGAGCTGGACAGGTCGGGTCGTTTATGAAACTCTGGGTGCTCTTCAGCTGCGGGAAGAGGCAGCCAGCTGAGGATACCGACCCCATGAGCACTGGTGCTTTACGATGTCTGGGGGACGACTGCCTGCTAGCTGGCTGGCCCGCCTTCCTCACTCGCCCTCCCTTCCCGTCCCTGCCCCCTCTCCTCCCGTCCCTGCCCCGCAGGGCGGCAAGTCGGGCACCGTGCGGTTTGAGCTGCCCCAGCAGGCGGCGGCAGCTGTGGAGAAGGCTGAGGATGGAAAGCTGATGGTGGCAGGGTACAGCGCTGCTGTGCGCGTCCTGGAAGGGGAGGAGGAGCTCGCATACATGAAGAAGGCGGCTGCGCAGCGGGCCGGGGAGGGAGAGGAGGGGGCGCTCGGGATCCAAGCGCTGGTGAGCAGGAGAGAAGATGTAAGTGGTGCGG
>JAPTJF010000300.1:0-78664 GCA_029339195.1 Micractinium sp. NFX-FRZ
CGGACGGGGCACCCGCGCCCCCCCCCCCCCCCCCCCCACGGTGATGCACCAAGCCCAGTGCCGCCCCGCTCAGTGCCACACTGCCATGTAGCAGCCATGCAGGCCAAAGGCCAGCGGGCCGCCGCACACAAAGAGCCGCGTGCGCGAGGCGTCCCAGCAGTGTGCGTAGCAGGCGTGCCTGATGTCCATCCCTGCGGCAGGGAGAGATAGTTATGGGGGAATAGGGAAGGCAAGGTGAGGGGCAGGCAAGGTGGGGGTGGCTGACGTGCTGCAGTGCGCGCAACAGGCCTGTCCAGACCTGCAGCGGGGAGGGGGAGTTTTGACAGGGAAGGCAAGGTGTGGGCGCTGTGCCTTGCCCATTGAAGGCCTCACCATCAAAGTGGTCGTAGTACAGGTCGTTGTGCTCCACATAGCCCGCGCCCAGCTGGAGGTGCTGACGTGGCTGCCACGCATGCGGCGGGCTGGGCAGCATCTTGCAGCGCAGCGGCTCCGCGGCATAGTCGTAGGCAGCGGTCTCTGCAGGAGAGAAGGCAGGGAGGGGGGTGAGGGGGAGCCACGGGAGGAGCAGGGCTGGTGCGTGTGCAGCGCACCCAGCCAGCCAGCACCCACCAACAAACCCACGCAAACTGCTGGTGCAAGCACATGCCGTACCACACCACCCATCCACGTGTCCACCAAGCTTTCAAAGCGCGAACTGACGAGCCGCCCGCCAGGGGTCGGGATGGGCTAAATCGCGCGACATTGACAGCACAAACCCACATTGCGTGCACAGTAATCGGATCTCAATTCGACAGGCGCCACAAGCTAGCACCGCCCCGAGGCCAGCACCAAACCCGCACATTCCTGCATGCTCACAGCGCCTTGCTATTGACAAGCAACGATTGACAAACACCCACCTGTGGGCAGGAAGTCCTGGGCGCGCATGTCGTAGAAGAAGAGCTTGCCGCGGCCGGTGCCAAAGGACAGCAGATGCTCCGTCAGCGCCATGCTGCGCACGCCCTGGTTCTCGTCGGGCGATGCCACGCTCTGCAGCTCGGCGTTGCGCCTGGGGGGCAGGGACGGAGGGCAGGAGAGAAAAGAAGTTAGCAAACAGCAAGCAAGGAGTGCAGGAGGGGAAGCAGGAAGCTCATTCTGCCCACCACAGGCTGCCTCGACCTCCCTCCCTCAAAACTGCCCGCCCTTGCCTGCTGTCCAACAAGAGTAGTGTGCCCCACCCCCCCAGCCGCCAGATGTGTTGCCTGGCCACCCACCAAATTTATAGCACAACCTTGACATACAACACATTCACACACACGCACACACACCTGCGTGGGTCCAGCAGCGTGACATGCCCCACCGACCCCACCGCCAGCAGGTCTGCCCGCTGCTCCAGGCACACCACCTCCTGCACCTTGTCCAGCTTCACCTGCAGCGCACAGGGAAATAGAGCCATGAACAATGAACATCTCCACATGGTGGAAGCAAGGCATGGCAGCAAGGCACGGCACCTGCTTCACCTGTCCACCTTAACGTCCACCGCAGCAAGAGGGTGCCAAACAAAGGGGTGCGTCAGGCCAGCAGCAGTCGAGTGGGAGGCAGCCAGGCGCGCACCACACGGTGCCAACAGAGCCAACCACGGCCCCCCACAACGCATGCCCGCCCACCCACCGTGCGCACGGTGCGCAGGCCGCGTGCGGTGTCCAGCAGCTTGAGGCAGCCCTCTGTGGAGAGCGCGGCTAGGCGGCAGCTGTCGAAGTTGTATTTCACGTCCCGCACCTTGCCCTGCAGGCAGGCCAGCAAAGCAGCGCGACCAGTATGCGGTGAGGGGGAGGGCTGGCAAGCGGCCAGGCAGTACGGGTCTCGTTGCGTTGCCAGCCCAACTGGCCGCAGCGGCTGCGCCGGCCGGCTGCAATACACGTGCACGCCGCTGCAAGCACGCGTGAGGCGCCAGTGCAGCGACGCCCCCTCCAGCCTGGTGCTGGTGGGTGCCCCTAACTGCCTGCTCCTCTGCTGCTGCAGAGCTGAGGTATGGTGGCACCGGTGCTGCACAGTCCTCAGCACCCACGTTGACCGCTCATTGCCCCTTGTACCTCCCCTTCAGTGATATGGGAGCCTCCAGGTCTACGTCCTCCTCCCCACTACCGCCCCAAAGAAGGCAACCATCAGCACCCACCTCAAACTTGCGTTGGAGACCCGCCGCGCTCGGCGACCTCGCTGGCGCCTGGTACTGCGCCACCGGCGCGCCGCTGCCCGGCTCTGGAATGCTCCACAGCGCCACCGACTGGTCTCGTGAGCCGGTGACCAGGTGGCGGTCGCTCACCCAGGCGCAAGCAAACACCCAGTCCTGGTGGCCCTGCACAGCACAGCACAGCAAAGCACAGCAGGGGGGCGCAGAGAGAGAGAGTGTGTGGGCGCGCAGGTGCGGGGCAGAAGCAGGCGGCGCTGGTGTCTGCCTCCACAGGGCCATGGCAGGCAGAACTTGGGGTGCTGCACCGTCAACCGCCGGCGCTCTCGTTGCCATTGTTGCGGTGGCCAACACCAAAAGCCTGTGCTGCCAGCAGCAACCGCACTCAGCCGGGTGCATCATCCTTGCAGCATGACGCGCCTCGCGTCCCCCAAACCTGCACCCATCACATCCCTGCCCCCTGCCGCTCCCCCTGCCGCTCACTCACCACAAGCGTCTGCACCGGCTGCATGTCTGGCAGGCTGAGCACGGCTGCATCCTCTGGCTTGCTGCCCCCCGTCGCCACCATGTCCCCCGCCGGGTTGACCGCCACCGAGTGAATGCCGCACGAGCCCCACGCCGTCTCCAGCACCTCGTGCGCACGGGGCGGCGCGGGCGGCAGCGGTATTGTGCGCAGCGTGTTGGCAGCCGTGTTCCACTGCAGCAGCTTGTTGCACTTGGTGCCCACCAGCAGGTGCTGGCTGTCCTGCCATGCCTGTGAATACGCAACAAGGAGGGGGGACGGGCAAGGGTACAGCTGTCAGGATGGCCGCCGGGGCAACTGCAGCCAGGCATGCGGCTGCTTCAAAAATTATGTTGCCTGTGGTGCCTCTAGGTGCAGGCAAGGGCGCCAGTTGGGTCAGACAAGCAAGCAGCAGGGAAAGCGGGCCGGTGCAAGGGCTGGCGGCGGCAACGGGTCAAGCAGTGGCGTCAGGCAGCGGCAGCTGGGGCGGCAGTAGCTGATTTGCTCGGAAAGCTCGCTTTGACTCTATCCGGTTGGCTCACCGCCGCAAACGCCTTGTCCACAGAGCCCACACTGTTTGCAAGCTTGCCGGTTAACTCCTCCTCCCGCCATAGAGCCGGCTGGCTGTTCAGGAAGTGCTCGCTAGCCGCATCTCTAAGTCGGGACCTGCGAAACACGAAGGCGGACCGCAAGGCACTTTGAGCGCTTAAGGCGAGCCCCAAGCTGGTTGGCTGCCGCCAGCCAACGCTGCAAGCATGAGTTGAGCGGCAGCACCTCAGTCTCTGGTCGCTCTGTGCCGCCAGAAGCTGGGAAGCAAAAGGCGCCATAGCTGCCAACTCCCGCTGTCGCTCTTATGCACGTATGTGATGCAAGTGAGCCCGCTGCACTGGTCAGAGACAAGCGGACAAAGAGGGACGCAAGTCTGGCGCTCGAAGACTCAAGCGCCCCGTGCTGTGCTGCGCTCCTCTAGACTGTGGGCTCTACAGGCTTCCCTGTTGCCTGCAATTGACTCCCAACTTTCAGCAGATTTCGCAAAGACGCACCGGGCAGGCGGGAGTGGGACCGCAAATTGATCGAGAATCGGAAGCAGTGGAAGCAGAGCAATAGCAAAGCGGGCAGCACGATGGCGGCCGTCAAAAGTCTGAACAAGAATGCAGAGACGCTTGGACGCGGTGCAGCGCTCTTTATGAGCATAAATGCTGGTGCGAAGCTTTGGCAGCCGCTTGGCCTCCCCACTCGCTGTTGCTTTGGCTCCTCGGCATGCCAGATCCCTGGGCAAGGGAGCGAGCGGCGGTGGCCGCCAGGCAGCCGCGATCATTGCGCACCCGCCTGAACCGCCGCCGCCAGCCGCTAGTGTTGACCGCTTGCTGCGCCGCTGTGCCTGCAGCCAAGGGTCTGTATGATGTGATGAAGACCAACCTGGGGCCCAAGGGCACCATCAAGATGCTGGTGGGCGGCGCCGGAGGTGCGTCTAGCTCATCTGCTGCCTGCTGCGCACTTCCGCGGGCGGCCAGCTGCCGCTGCTGCCCGTGCGCACTGGCTTCCCGCCCTCCCGTCGCCATCCCTGCAGCTGCTCTGCACTTCACGCTGCTACATCCCCGACCCCATAGCGCCCATCCAAGCTGCAGCAATGAGCCACTCAGCTGCCTGCACACGGTTATGCCCCTCCCGGCCCACTCTCCCGTCAGCCCACCCCGTGCCGCGTGCCGCGGTCCCCCCCCCCCCCCCCCGGTTGTCTCACACCACAAGTGGCGCCTGATGCCTGCCTGCCTGCTTGCAGACATCAAGCTCACCAAGGACGGCAACGTGCTGCTGCGGGAGATGCAAATCACAAACCCCACTGCCGTCATGATTGCGCGCACAGCGGTGGCGCAGGATGAGGTCACCGGGTGAGATGATGAGATGCTCAGGAGGCAGGGGGCAGCCTTGCGGGCAGCGGCAGGAAGGGTGGGCGGTAGCACAGCAGTGCCAGCGGGCAGGCCAGGCGGCGGCAGGGGTGTGAACGCGAGCTGCCCAGTGCTGGTGGGTGCTCGTGGGCGTGGCGAAAGCCTGCCGCAATGCCAAAAGCACAACATCTGCAGACCTTGCTTGCGTATGGCGTTGTACTGTCCTGGGCCCTTGCCCACACCCGGCATCGCATCACCCGGCTGTCCTTGATTTCTTTGTTCACCCGCCTGTTACTTTCCACAGCGACGGCACCACATCCATGGTCATCCTGATTGGCGAGCTGATGAAGCAGGCGGAGCGGTACATCGCAGACGGGCTGCACCCGCGCATCATCGCAGAGGTGCGTGCGCCACGTTGGCAAATGCTAGGGTTTGGGGATGACGTTTAAAGATAGCCATCGCAGAGGTGCGTGCACCAAAACCGCGACCTGTCCACCCGTGGTGTGCCGTGCACCGCCTGCACTCAATTTTGTTTCCGCCTGATGTGCTACCTCTATCAACCTCTTCCTGTTGTTTGTGCCACTTGGGTGCAGGGCTTTGAGATTGCCAAGCGCGACCTGCTCACCTTCCTGGATGGCTTTAAGGAGGCTGCAGACCCCACAGACAGGTGGGGGGGGCAGGCTGGGGCGGGCCATTGGCAGGCGCACTGGGGCCCGAGCAAGGGGAGGGAGGGGGCGGTGAGGAGGCACTGCCGCGCATGTGGTCAGCCGGCTTCGCTGCCTCCTGCCCCACCGCACTGCGCTACTCTGTGCGGCGCTCCCAGTGTCCATTTTGCCCCGTCCTGAAGCCGCCCTGAAACTGCCGCCACCATGTGTGTGCTTGCGCAGGGAGATGCTGCGCTGCGTGGCCCGCACCGCGCTGCGTACCAAGCTGCGCGAGTCGCTGGCGGACCAGCTGACGGACATTGTGGTGGATGGGGTGCTCACAATCAAGAAGGATGACCAGCCCCTGGACCTGTACATGGTGAGCCCTGGTGGTGTTGTGAGTTCCAAACACAGTCCAAAACATAGCAGCGGATGCGTGTGGGAAGGGCCTGAAAGGGACCAATGGACCTGCACATGGTGAGCCCTTTCAGTATGTGCTGCCTGGCGGAAACCTAGCAGCGGGCACTTTCACTGTGGGCAAGAGTGGTCGTGCGCAAGCTTGGGGGAAGAATGGAGAATGTGTCAACCACAAGCAGGCGGGAAAAGCGGCATGTTGGGTGCTGGGTGCGGGTGCAGTGGGAGGTGGTGGTTGGGTGGCGTGGGGTTGTTGCTCGGGCCATGCGCCCACCCGCTGCGCACCTTAGCTGGGAGCTGCACAGCTCCCTGCTTCTTTCCCACCCCTGGTTTGCTCGCATCCACCCCACCCACCCGCCTCCCTCCCTCACGCTGCCTGCGTGCGCTTTCCTCCCCGCCAGGTGGAGATCATGCACATGCGGCACAAGCTGGACACAGACACGCGCCTCATCAGGTGGGCTGGGCTGGGTGAGGGCGGACGGGGCCCGTGGGATCGGGTGGGATCAGGGGCGGGGTTCAGGCTATGGTGTGAGCGCAAAAGTGGTGCGGGGGTGCAAGGTGGTGTGGTGCAGGGGTAGCGGCTGCGGCGTGTTGCGCAGGCAGCCGCAGCCGGCCAGAGAGCTTGCCTGCGCACTACTGCCACCGCCCCCCCGCTGCCTGCCTGCTGACAGCTGCCCGCCAGCTTCCTCTGCCCTTCAACTTTTGCAGGGGCCTGGTGCTGGACCACGGCTCCCGCCACCCCGACATGCCCAAGCGCCTGGAGAACTGCCACATCCTCAACCTCAACGTCTCCCTGGAGTACGAGAAGAGCGAGGTGGGTGCACAGGGAATGCTACACATGCACATGGAAGGAGGAATGCAACAGGGGGCAGGGTTGAGGTGGGCTGGTCTGCCACGCGCTCAGCCTCAGAGTCTCCCTGGAGTATGAGCAAGAGGCTAGGTGGGTGCACGCACACAAAGTGGCATGTCTGGAAGACGGGGTGGGCAGCATGGGGCGGTGCTGGGGTCGAGGTGGGCTGGGGTGCCACGTGCTCATTCCGACCTGAGCCCAGCCTGGGGTGAGAGACAGAGCGAGGTGGGTGCTACCCAGGATGGAAGAAGAAGCGTTGCCGGGCTGGCTCTGGTTTGCCTCCCCACCTCCTTGCCACCCGCCCGCTCACCTCGTGCTGCCCTCCTTTCCCCCCGCCTCTTTGACTGTGCCCGTCTCCCGTCCGGCCCACCCTCCCACCCACCCACCCGCCCTCCGCATTGCCCACCCACCCATGCTCTGCAGGTCAATGCCGGCTTCTTCTACAGCAGTGCGGAGCAGCGCGAGAAGCTGGTGGCTGCTGAGCGCGCTGTGGTCGACGACAAGGTGCAGCGCATCATCGACCTCAAGAAGCAGGTGGGCAGGACGTGGCTGTGCATCAACACTGGTCAAACATGCTGACATTGCTTCAAGCAAGTGTGGTTTCGGGGCGGCGGTGGGGCAGATTGCTGAAGCTTGGCTGTTGACGTGAGGAGGGCCAGTGCAGGTGCTGAGATGGCACACGCCCCCACACAACACACTCTACACGCCCCCCCATCAGCCCACATAGTCTGGGGTGTGCGCACGTGGCAGCAGCTTCCTGTCCGTCCAACTGTACATGGCCTGCACTCAACACACATAACTCAACCTGCAACCTATACCTTGTAACCCATAACCCCGCCTTCTTGCCTCCCCCTGCGCAGGTGTGCGCCGACGGCAGCAGCTTTGTGATCATCAACCAAAAGGGGATTGACCCGGGTTCGCTGGACATGCTGGCAAAGGAGGGCATCCTGGCGCTGCGGTGAGTGCGCTTGCTCCCATGTGTGCTGTTCAGGTGGTTCCTCAGGTGTGCAAAAAAGTCCTGACTTTATTAGTGACCTCAAAAACCCTGAAGCCAGCTTTGGATGTTCACGTCGGCTTGCCCCGCCATGAGCCGCGCAACCACAGCAGACAGCACACTCACTCATGCTGTGCCCTGCCCGCTGCGCCTGCTGTGTGTGCTGTGCAGGCGAGCCAAGCGACGCAACGCGGAGCGGCTGCAGCTCGCCTGCGGCGGCTTCACCGTCAACAGCGGTGAGGGCGGGCGGGAGTTGGGGCTGCCTCTCTGCCTGCAGGCCCTCTGCCCTGCCTGCCTGCCGGCCTGCACCCCGCCTGAACCCACTCCTCCTGCTCCACATGAAGTTGTGGGGGGAATCTGTTCCCTCGACAGCTTGGGCCAAAGCGGGGGAGTCGGCTATACCAGCCGCCGCCCAGCCCTTGCCTGCGTTGACCCGTTGGTCAACTGCCTGCCATTGCAGTAAGGGAGATGGACTGGGCGGGGCCAGTGCACAAGCATGCTCTGCTGGCTTAACGACCTCACCCAAGTTTTCTCTGTTACCGTCCTTTCCTTTTTAACCTGCAGTGGAGGAGACCGAATGCCTGGGCAGGTGTACGAGCGCGTGCTGTATGAAAAGCAGCATCACGCAAGTGCCCTTTCGCACCCTCTCGTATGCCTCTCCCATCTGGCCTGCAGTGGAGGAGATGGACCCCGACTGCCTGGGCCACGCGGGCCAGGTGTACGAGCACGTGCTGGGTGAGGACAAGTTCACGTTTGTGGAGGACGTGCGCCACCCGCACTCGTGCACCGTGCTCATCAAGGGGCCCAACGACTACACCATCGCCCAGGTGGGTGCTCTTGTGACACTAGCAGTTTCGTGTGTGAACATGTGGGGGAGAGGGCGGGCTCCTGCGCACTCGCGCACCTTGGCCGGCCACGAATCCCAACGACTACACCATCGCCCAGGCGGGCGCTTGTGGCCGCAGCAGTTTGTGTGTGTGTGAATGGGGGGTGAAGGAGGAGGGGGCAGGAGGCTGGTTGGTTGGTTGGCCACAGGGGGCTGCACCAGTGCGCAGCAAATTTGGGTTGTTACCAGCCCTGCCGCTACGCACCCACTCGCCTGCTGACGAACCGCCCTCCATCCCCTGAACACCCTGCCCGCCTGGCGCCGGCTGTCGTCGCTGCAGATCAAGGACGCTGTGCGCGACGGGCTGCGGGCGGTGAAGAACACGATAGAGGATGCGGCAGGTGGGGCGCAGCTAGTACCTAGCGTGGGGATTGGGGGCCTGGCAGGGCAGTACTGGGCGGTACAGGGTTAAACAGTGTTCTGCCGGGAGTGTGTGCACTGCCTCGGAGCTGGAGCAGCCAGCGTGGGCGGTGCTTGCCCGCCTGCTGGTGGCAGTGCAGGCTGAGGCGTTGAGGCGAGCGCGGCTGTCGGGCTGCACGTGGGGATTGATGGCCGGCTGCCTGCCAATAGTTGGCTGCCAACCAATCCGTCTGCCACCTGCGCACTTCCTCTCTCTGGTTTTCAAGACAAACTGCCCGTTGCAGTGGTTCCCGGGCGCGGGCGCCTTGGAGGTGGCCGCCGCCCACCACCTGCGCAATCTTTTCTGACTTTCTTTTCCAACCCTCTCGTTGCCTGCAGTGGTGCCGGGCGCGGGCGCCTTTGAAGTGGCCGCCGCCCACCACCTGCGCACCAAGACGATCAAGACGGTGGAGGGGCGGGTGAAGCTGGGCATCGAGGCGTTTGCAGAGGTGGGGCGGGTCAGCGGGGGCTCAGGCACGCATGATTTGTGTGTTGGGTGCTGCTGCCGTCGATTGTTCCGTACAGCGGGCCAAGCTTGGCAGAGCAAGCTGGGGCGTACGGAGGTGCCGATGTGTGGTCAGCTGAGGAGGCGGTCGGGGGCCAGGGATTGCCGCGTAGCTGTTGCTCATGAGCCGGCGCTGCTTTTGCTGCTTCCCTTCTGCACATCTGTACCGCTATGGTTTGCACGGTTTGCACCCTGCGTTCCCATGCTCCACATCTACGTCTTCCTCCCTTGCTCAACCACTCTGCGGTCCTGCCCTCTCTATGCCCCCTCCCCTGCAGACGCTGGTGGGCGTGCCCAGGGATCACACATCCTTTGCTAAGCACATGTTGATCCTGTTTCTTCTGTACCGTCCCCGCCCCCCGCAGGCGCTGCTGGGCGTGCCCAAGATCCTGGCGGAGAACAGCGGCTACGACCCCCAGGACTGCATCATTGCGCTGCAGGTGAGCGTGGGTGGTTTGCATGGGCACGTGCATGTAGTAGCATGTATGCGACATCGGTTTGGTGTGTGCAGTGGGCAGCAGGCGGGGGCGGGGTTGAACCGCAGGGCTTGCATCACCTCTCTGCCGTTGGGCAGCCAGGCCCAGCATGGCCATGTGGGGCCCAGCATGGCAAGGGTACAGACAGCCCCTGGTAGACAAGAGTGGGCACAGCCTGCCACTCCACCCCACCTGCCAGCCAGCCAGCCAGTGCGTGCGCCGTCGCATCTCGACGCGCTGCGCTGCGGCGCTGTGCTGTGGTCATGATGTGACGATACGCTGTGCCCGCTGCGCCCACGCCTGCGCAGGAGGAGGTGGAGCACGGCGGCTGCGTGGGCCTGGATGTGTCCACCGGCGAGCCGGCGGACCCGCACCTCACCGGCGTGATGGACAACTACATTGTCAAGCGGCAAATCCTGCAGAGGTGAGCAGCTCAGGAAGTAGTTGCATAATAATCAGAAGAGAGGCAGTGTTTGGGTGTGCTGTGTTGCGGGCGTGCCATCGTCAAGCAGGCAAATCCTGCAGAGGGGTGAGCAGCGGGATGGAGAGGTGCTTGAGGAGGCTCACAGGCGCTCTCTTTGGCCTCCCAGCTGGCTGTCCCTGTCCTCTTGCTCATCAAGATAAGGATGCGTGCGGAGTGTGCGGGTTGCCTGAGGCTTGTGCGCGCCTCCGCCTGCTCGTACAGTCCACGCCGGATGGTGCCTTGGATGGCCGGGCAGCGCCGCGTGACTGCGCCCCTGCCTGGGTCCTGTTTCTCACCCTTGCCCCACCTCCGTTTTCCTGCCCCGCCCACCCTGTGACCGCGCCTATGGTGGCCAGCGAGCTGCTGCTGATCCCCCCCCAGGGCGCCTGTGCTGATAATATAAGCCCCCTCTAACCCTCACAAACTTTGTCTGTCCCTCCCTGCCCCTCCCCTCCCCCGCAGCGCGCCCATCGTGGCCAGCCAGCTGCTGCTGGTGGACGAAGTGCTGCGGGCGGGCATGAACATGAGGCGGCAGTAGCATGGCATGCACAGCGCGCGTAGCGTGCTTGACATGTAACCGTGCACAGCAGGCGGATGAGGTGCTGAGGGCGGGCATGCACACAAGGCGGCAGTAGTGGGGTGCCCAGCGTACACTGGCAGCCAGTTTAAGTGTGCATGGCGGCACTGTGGCAGTAGCATGTTATGGGCTGCTGCCCACAAAGTGCCCTTACACCACATTCACAGTGCCCTTTGCGTCCCCAGTTCGCCTGCATGCCCCCATCCCGCCCTTGCTGATGCTTTGCAGCTCGCAGCTCCACGAATGCCTGAAACACACCGACTGCCAGTGTGTGTAACCTCAGAACACAAGCTCAAGCTCCCGTGCTTCACCCAGCCCTGTGTATGGCGGTGGTTGGAAGTAACACGCATGCGAAGTTGTGGGTTCGGATCATGGTTGTGCGGGAGGCCAGGCACTGCCCAGGAGCCAGCCTGCAGCTGTGCCATAATGGGATGCCGTTTGGCGTGGGCGCCAAACACCCAGGCACCGGCAGCAGGCACACCAGAGCTCGGCTGATGCAAAGATCGTCTTGCTCCCCTCTCTTGCACTGTTCAACCTCTTCATTGTTGGTAGTTCAATCGTAGTGGCCCATGCTGCATGTGGGGCGGGCCATTTCCGGGCAGCATGCTATCAGCGGAGCGGGGTGGGCTTGGCAAGGTGCAGGGCTTGGCAAGAACGCCAGGCTCTCATGTGCTGGTGTTCCACGGCGAGTGCCGTGCCCTGTTCTGGTATACGGCTTGGTTTAAATGTGTTGCTGTTGTTTAAATGTGACAAAGCGAGACGGTGAGCCGAGGTTGCGAAGCGGCAACGAAGGTGGCTGCCGCGCAAGGGATGGCATGATTACTCTGCCATATCACAAACTAACCTCAACCAAACTCGGAATGAGTACCTGTGGGTTCTGCCCACCAATCCTGCATGGCACAGCTCCCGCTCTCGGGCTGGTGGGCGGCAGGCGGACGGCAGGCGGTGCGGTAGCGTGCAGATGGGGTGTTTGAAATGTAGCGCCCGGCCCGCTTGATCCACCTGCTGAGACGCATGCGACTCGATGCGATCATGCATGCATGCGGGAGTTCCGGTTGGGACTTGGTTTCAGCGCTGGATGGAACTTGCGCCCGCGGAATCGACGTGGCGGAGACCCAAGATTGTGTGAGGGCCCCGCCGCGGCTGCCTTTGCGACTGATTGACACACAGCAACACACAGGTTCTGAATTGCACAGCACAACGCCCTCAAACAGCGTTTCCGTTGCACCAGGGTTTCACAGCTCGTGAACCGGTGCTCGCACCGCCTCCGGCACCCCTCTTCTGCTTGAGCAGACACGGAGCCAGGCCGCAACCTACCCCTGCCTCACCGCGCCCGACAGCGGGTGCTCGGTAGCACCATGGGCGCGGCCAAGCGCAGCGAGGAGGTCTCGGGGCTCGTCACCTGGGCCGGCAGCTACGGTGAGTAAGGCTGGGCCGGCCACGACAGCGGGTGCACGTCCCAGCGGGGCGACGGCACCTGCCACGAACGCGCCGCCTGCGCTGGCGGCGGTCTCCACCAGACTTGTTCTGGGCAGCTGCCTTGCTCAAAGCGAGCGTCCTGGCTGTGACCGCCTGTTTACCATACAGCCAGCAGTCAACAGCGCACCGCTCGAGCCCGGCGTCCCACCGCCGCTGTTGCCGCCGCTGCTTTGGGTGCTGCCTCCTTGCTGTGTGGAAGTGTGCCCTCCCACCGCACACCCAAGCCCTCCGCCCCTGCCGTGCTCTGCTTGCAGACCGCGGGGCGACCATCCAGCACTGGCAGCTGCGCGACCTGCTGCACTGCCCGCAGGAGGATGACGAGGTGTTCTGTGTGCACCGGCACAGGTGCGGCGGGGGGGCGGGAGTTTGGCATGCATGGAACCGTCTTGTTGCTTTGACAGTCGGTGGGGGTAGAGGGCTACTCGGGCTGACTCTCTCAGCTGCCCTGGCTCCCTTGCTTCATTGCAGGACGCTACGACACGACTTGAACAATGGGGTGACCAGCGTGGCGCAGGAGCTGAGCTTCGAGGTGGGTGCTGTGACACCAGCCAACAGTGCAGGGACAAGCAAGAAGCAAAAAGCAGCACGCCAGTTGGGCAGTGCCAGTGTGGCCCATGAGTGCAAGGTGGGCGCCGGATGCTGATGTGACGAAGCCACAGGTCGGGGTGCAAACCTCGTCACCGTTGACGACATTCCCTCCCCTTCCCTCTTCCCCCCTGGCGGTCTCCCTTGCCTTGCGGTGCAGCCCACCAGCATGACGGTGGGGCACGGCTTCGTGGCGGCGGGCGGGCAGAACAGCCAGCTAGACGTGCGGCGGCTGGGGGGCGGCGAAATCGTGTACAAGGGGCACTGCGGCGGCAGCGTGAACAACGCGCTGCACATTGCGCGCGACGCAAGCCAGCAGGTGGGGGGGAGGTGAGGGGAGGGTGGAGGTTTGGGGAGGGCGGGGGAGGGTGGTTTGGCAGCAGGTGCTGTTGTGCGGGGAGGGTAGGGGGGTGCGGTTTTGCAGCGGGTGCTGTGCAGGAAAGCAGTCATCCTTGGACATGAGGCAGCGCACGTGGGGAAGAGACCGTCCTTGGCAGCCATTCAATCTGCTCCTGCTCCTGCCCCATCCTCATCTGCAGCTGCGCCTGCTTGTGTGCAGGAACGCCGGCACAGTCCAGGCTGTTTGGCCTCTGGCCAGAGAGCCACAACCCCTCCCTTGTCCCCCTTCACCTTGTTGCCTGCAGCTGCGCCTGTTCGTGTGCAACAACGACGACACGGTCAAGGTGTACGGCCTGGCCAGCGGCGCTCTGGTCACCATGCTGCGCTGCCCGGTGGCCATCAACTATTGCTCGCTCTCGCCTTGCGGCAGGTGGGCTTTCAACACCGGGTTTCACAGGCAGGGTGGCGGGCGGGGAGGGGAGGGGGGCCGGCCGCCTGCGGCTGGAGCTCTCACAGGAGCAGCGGCCAGAGGGCAGACAACACAGGAAGGGCAAGCAGCTGCAGCACCATGTGCGCATAGCCACTCCGCCCGCCTGCCCACCCCCTTCCCGCCCTCCTCCTGCGCAGGCACCTGGTGTGCGTCGGCGACAACCGGCACACGTACCTGTACACCGCCACCCCGGTGTGCTACCGCCAGTCCGCGGTGTTCACGGAAGCGTGCGACGCCGGCATGTGCTGCGCCTGGAGCGCCTCGGGTGCGTGCTGGGGTGGCTGGGGTCGAGATGACGGTAGTGGGGGTGGGTGCACATGCCCCGCATGTCCTGCGTGCTGCTGAACTGCATGCTGCGCCTGGAGCGCCTCGGTGGGGGCTGGGGTGGGCTGGGGCTGGGGTGGGGTGAGATGGCCGTCAGCGCCGTTGGGTGCGCATGCGTGCTCGGTTGACGATGGTTGTGTATTTGATTGTAAACATGGTTCTGCCGCGGCTTGCCTGCCCTGAATGAACGGACCCGCGCTCACGCCCTCCTCCCAGGCTTCCCACAACCCCCTCCTTCTCTTACCCCCCTGCAGGCTCCATGTTTGCGGCTGCCTCGCAAGACGGCAGCACCACGGTGTGGGACCACCGCAGCAGCTCCGTGGTCGCACACTACCTGACACCGCTGGTGGGAGGGTGGGTGGCTTACGTTTGCGCCCCTGGCCGTGCCTGCTCAAATGTGCAACAAGGATGAAATAGGGTCGCCGTTGCAGGGGTTGTGTGTGTGTGGCGCATCCGTGTTAAGTGCGTGAGTGTGTCTGTTGAGCCAGAAAGCAACAATGCCATAGCAGCGTCGGTGGGTTAAAAGCAAGCGCGTGAGGGTGGCACCGCCAGCAGTGCTGCGTGCAACCGTGCATTGCACACACCTTTTCCCACTGCAAACTTCCAGTTCCCGCCTGCCCTGCCCTCTCAGCACAAGCCCCATCCGAGTCGATCCACACCAGCCCATGTAACCAACTACAACTGTGCCGTGTGTGTGCAGGCCTGCCGCAACGTCAAATTCTCACCTGCCCCGCTGGACCTGCTGGCCTTATCGGAGCACCGCAGCCGGTGCCACGTCGTGGACTGCCGCATGTGGGGGCGCCGACAGGTGACATTCAGTGATTTGAAAGTAGAATGGTTACTAATGGACGCGAGCTTGTGCGGTTTGCACATGTTCTGGGGTGCCACAGGGTGCCTGCTGCGGGCCGGGGGTGCCGGTTCCAAACCAAAGAGCCGCCCTGCCAGGTGTGTGCCCGCGTGCCCTCGCATTGCCAATACAAAGCGCCACCTGCTTGCGCACTCCCCACTGCTGCCGCGGCAGGTGCTGGACATTGGGGGGCAGGACTGTGAGCCCGACATCAGCGGCCTCGCCTTCTCACCCTCCGGCCGCCGCATCTACGTGGGGACGGAGGGCGGCATCGCGGGTGCGTGCCCCGCTGCCCCCACACCTTGCCACGCTCCTCTTTGAGCCGAGCACGTGTTGTCTTCCTGCTGCTGGGCTTGCCTGGGCCCCATTTCGCTCAGTGACACTGTGGAGCAATGCCCCTCGTCGCCTCCCACGCACACACGCTGACATACACACGCACTGCTGCCCTCCCACCCTCCCTCCCTCCCCCCTCCTTGGGCTGCAGCGTATGACGTGGATTCCATGGGGCGCCGCAGCTTCCCGGCTTTCGAGCTGTGCTGAGGTGGCGCCAGCTGGCGCAGCACGTCTCGCTCACGCCAGCTGGCACCCGTTGGCGCAGGCCACGCCAGGCTCATGCCAGGCGGAACAGCACAGGCCAGCTGGCACCAGATGACGTGGCAAGGCCTCGGCCAGCTGGCACCAGCTGGCATAGCACAGGCCTCACTCCGACCCGAATGCATGAGACTGAACCTGCAGGAAGTTGTCATTCAGGCATGCCTGTGCGTCCCCCCTGCCTGCTGTGCACGTATGCATGCCGGCAGCACACAGAATGGCATGGACGGAGGAAGAGGCGGCGGCACCCTCCTGACGCCGAAGCCTGCATGACATGCCCTTGACAAACACAAATAGATCCGCCTTACGTTCCTCCTTCCGTTCACACAACGTCCCTGCCTCCACTCCACCAAACATGACACCGCCCCCCGGTGCTTTCACACAACGTTCTGCCTGCCCCCACCCTGACTTGGCAGCAAGCACACGCGTTCCAATCACAACACGCTCCCCGCCCCCCAAACAAACACACTTGACTCGAAAGCAGCGCTGCCCGCTCCGACGCCTGAGTTTTGTCCCACGCCTGCCTCCGCCGCCTCGCACCCCCGCCCCCATGCCCTGGGGCCAGCAGGTGCTAACCCGCTGCAACTGATGCCGCCCACACCATCATCATATCACACACGCGCTTGCTTTTCCTGCACGCCGACCCGTGTGCCTCGCTCGCTCTCACATATCACTTGTTGGCAGCAGCAGGCGCCGGCCTCATGGCCTGCAGTGCTGCGCCCCAAGCACCCGTTGTGCTTGCTTGCATGAACCCTCGCCCCTCCCAATGGCTTACTTGCTCCAGCTCCCCATCCCCTTCCACGTCTGCCCATCTTTGTTAGGCCAACTGCTGCCTCATGCCCTGTCTCAATGGCCGCATGCGAGCGGCGCTGTGCGTGCCACGTGCATCCGCCACCCCGCCCACCTCATTTTTGCCTGTGTACAGCTCCCCTCTGCACAATGCTTGCTGCTGGCCCCACAACCCACGCCTCTCTCCCGCCTCCGGCCCCCTCCCGCTGCTTCTGTGATACTGCCTGCGGCGTGCCGCTGTTGTGTTGACCCCTCTCCCCGCTGCACTCAAGTCCCCCCGCCTGCCGCTCACTTTGTACGTCTGTCTTGCCTGAGGGCTGTCAAACCTCTCCCTTTTCTGTAACAGTGCGTCCTAGCGCGTCGTCAGCATGCCTGCCCCTCTTCTCCCCGTCCCTTGTGTGTGTCATGAGCGCCCTCATCCAAACACCAGCCTCCCTTCTGTGGACGACTGAGCCGGGTTTCCCTGTTGAGCTCTGTTCCTGAGTGTAACAACTTTCTACTCACGGACGTGAGATAGAGGGGATGGCAGATGAGCGATAGCAGGGCAGCGTGCGGTTGTGTAGTGGGCGGGTCAGAAAGTGGAGCAAGGAGGAGCAGGGCGAGGTCAAGGTGGGGGGCAGGGAGGAGGCGCAGCGGAGGCACAAATCGTCTGCTGCGTCAGTCAGTCAATACACATGCAGGTTAGCAAGCACCTCTTCATAATCAACCACAACAGTTATTAGGCGCCAGCAGGGCCAGGGGGGGCGCACCCGCCGCTGTTCTAATCAAGGCGCTGGCACGCTGCTGGCAACCGGGGTTGGGGCCGCCGCGGACGCCGCCTGTTGCGAGCTGGCCGCAGCTGGCCCCTCTGGCTGCTGCTGCTGCTGCTGGAGCAAAGACGCCCCCAGCTGCTGCTGCTGCTGCTGCTGCTGCTGCAGGGCACCAACCAGCTGTGGCACCTGCTGCTGCGCCTGCTGCGGCTGCTGGCCTGCCGGCGACATCATTGCCTGGAGCCCTTGGGATGTCTGCAGCAGCGTCAGCTGCTGCCCAGCTGCCGCAAGCTGCTGCGCCATCAGCGCAGGCGGCAGCAGTACCAGCTGGGGGTGCTGACCTGGCGTGCCGGCTGCTGCCATGAACAGGCCGCCGCCGCCGCCCGCCTGCCCCATCGCGCCTGTGCACCAGGAGCGGGCACGGCACAGCAGTGTGCAGGTGCAGAAGCAAGCCATGGGGAGTACCAGGCCAGGCAGGCAAGCTGGAAAGCCAGGCGCGCATGCACCCTGGCAGCACGCTCACATGCACGCACTCGCGCATGCACCCTGGCAGCACGCCGCCAGCCAGCCAGCCTGCCTGTCCCAACCTCTCCAGCCTGTCACATCGGCGCACCTGGCTTCATCTGAGAGGGGAGAGCCATCCCCAGCATGCCGCCCATGCCGCCGCCTGCTGACGCTGGCATGCCGCTCACGCCACCGCCGCCGCCCGCCGCCGCCCCCTGCGGCACCAGCAGCTGCTGAGCCTGCGCCACCTTCTTGTCCACCTTTTCTCGCACCACCCGAGAGATCATCTGCAGGCAGGCGGTCAATCGGCCAGTCTCCCATCAGCAAAGCCAGGTGGAGCAGGCAGGGGCAGGCAAAGCCAAGGGCAGGCAGGACGAGAGCAGCGGCGGCCCAGGCCAGGCAGTGCACAAAGTGGGCCTGAGGCGGGGCTGGGCACCCTTAGCAAACACGTACATCAGGCCCAAGATGTGCAATGTGCCATAACACACCAAGGCTGCCCAGCCTGGCCCACCTGCAGGGTGTCTCGGAACTCAGTCAGGATCAGCCGCTCCTGCGCTTGGAACAGGCTCTCCTCCCCTGCCGCCTCTGCAGCCGGCCCCCCCGCTTCCGCCGCCGCCGCCAAGGTCAGATGCGCCACCCCATTGGCCGCCCCACCGCCTTCCTGCGCCGCCCCGGCTGCAGCTGACGGGGAAGCGGGGTCGCCAGCGACGGCGGCGGGCTCCCCTGCACCCGCTGCCATCCCCTCGCCAGCCTCCGCCTTGCCGGGCTCAGTTTTCACAACTGCCGTGCGCGCCTGCTCCTGCTCAGCAGATGGCTGCTGCGGCTGCTGCCCGTCAACGTCCATGGCCGACGCTCCATCTGCGGCTGCCGCTGCCTCTGCTGCTGCTACTGCCGCTGGGCTGCCCTCCAGCGGTTGCTGCTCCGGGGGCTGCTGCGCCTGCTGCTCCGAGGGCTGCTGCTGCTGCTGCCGCTGGTCCGCCTCCTCTTGGGACACCACCATCAGCAGCATGGCCAGCTTCTCCACAACTTCCGGCTTGATGACCTGGGCGGCAGCAGAGGGAGGGGGCGCACAGCGCAGTGTAGGAAGGAAAAAATGCGAGGCAGGCATGCACAACATGGCCAGCTCCTGCAAAGCCTGTGAGGTGGGGCAGGCAGAGCAAGCAGCACGAGGCAGGCAGCAGAAGGCACACACCCTGCAGCACGATGGGGCGGGCCGCGCAAACAGATGCATGCAACCCCTGAACGCACGCGTGCAATCAACCCTGAACACTGCCTGCGGCCACCAACGAGGTCAGCTGCTCAGCCAAGGATGTGGCAGCGTTGATTCTGGTAACGGCAGCACCCCACGGCAGGCGCCCACCCACCTCTTTCACCGCCTCTCGTGCCACCTGCTGCTTCTGCTCTGTACTAAGCGGCTTGGGCTGCTGCGGCTGCGGCTGCTGCGGCTGCTGCAGCTGCGCCAGCACGCTGCCCGCTGCTGCCTGGGCGCCAGGCGAGGGGAGGCCTGCGGCAGGGGGGCGGGCACAACAAGGACTCCAGCAATTGTAAGCTTGGCCTAAACGTGCTGCTTCACAGGGCAGGCACTCCCAACATGCGCGTGCAAGCAAACGTGCTGCAGGTGCACAGCCCACGCACCCGATCTGGGCATCGCTGCCGCCAGGCTGCCCATCCCTGTCGGTGAGAAGCTTGGGAGGCCGGTGCGCGAGGGGCGGCGCAGCCCCATGGGCGACCCCGTCTGCTGCCGCTCCGCCTGCACACGCGCACAGACGTTTGGGGGTTCGACTTAACCTCCTGCTCAGCACCTGTGCAGCCAGGAACGTGTTTGAAGGCTACACCATGAAACGCACCCCCAAGCCCTCACCGCACTGGTCAGCTGCCGCGCCGCCTCCTGCAATCCCTTCCTCCCCCACCTCGCTCCACCCAGCTGCCTGTCCCACCTCACCCTGAACCTCACACCGGCTGCCTGCTCTGCCCTGCCCTGCCCCCACCTTGCCCTGCCAATCCTCACCCCACCCAGTCATAGCCTCACCTGCGGAGGCACCATTGCCCAGCCTGACAGTAGTGCAATGTACCCCATCTGGCCAGCCCAGCCCAAACCTACCCCAGCCCAGCCTGCCCCAGTAGGGCCCCGAGCCTCACCTGAGGCGATATCAGTGCATCGCGCGCCTCGCTGCCCTCATAGTTCTTGCAGTCCAAGCACTTGCAGTTGTCGCTGCACACGATGCCTGCACCGGCGGGCAGCAAGACAGAAAGGTGAGAAGGACAGGATGAAGACCAGAAGGCACAGCGCGTGACGGACGAGGCAGGAACTGCAGGCACCGCGGTACCGCGCACCGCTGTACGTGCCAGCCACCATGCCTTCACATGGCAGTACACCCACCTGCTTGGAAGCACTCGCAGTACTTCTTCAGGCACCCGCTCTTCTTGCAGTTGCACCCCTTGTTGTGCCGCGCGCCGCCCGTGTGCCGGCTGTCGTGCTGCGGGGGCAGGCGGACACATCAACGGGGGTCTGATGTGACATGCCAGGTCGCCAACCGTAGCAGCTGGCGGGTGCGCAGTGCAGGGCATGCTACGCAAAGTTTGGGGCTGGCGATGTGTGCGTGCACAAAAGCGCTTCTTGCTGGTGAGCAGCACCCAGCACATCACCATCCAGCATTCCATTCACCCTGCCCGCAATCTTGGGCCTGAAGGCAACCTAGTTGCGCCCAGTTTGCGCCAGCACCCAACATCGAGAACACACAGCCGGCACAGCGCACAGTGGAATGCCCAGCACCCAGCAACTCAAGCACCCAAAAGGAATCAGCGTGCAGCAGGCTCCCCAGCACCCAGCAAGCACAGCACCCACCCCGCCCGCAATCTTGGGCCTGAAGGCATTCGGGTTGCGCTCTAGAATGGCCTCCACCGCTGACTGCCGCGTCGCCTCGTGCTCCCGGTTGTTGCAGCAGTTGAGGCAGTTGCAGCCGTCGCAGTAGCGCCCCGATGCAAAGCACTCGCAGTAGCTGCGTGCGGGACGGGGCAGGGTGCGGCAGGGTGAGGTGGGCAGGGCCAAGACAGAGGGGTGGGGTGCCAGGGTGCGGGGAGGGCAGCAGCACTGCATGCCAAGAGGTAGGGTTCCCCTGAGCACAGGCGCAGCACCCAACTGCACCCCTGCGCACTCACAGCTTGAGGCAGCGCGAGTTCTTGCAGTTGCACTGCTTCTTGCCTCCCCCCGAACCAGAGGAGCGGCCGCCCTGGCGGCTGCTGGGGCGGCGTGCCGCGGCGGCAGCGCCAGCACCCCCAGAGGAGTTTGGTGTTGCAGCGGGTGCTGCGGCTGCGGCTGCTGCTGCCGCCATCTGTTGGGGCATCGCCGGGAAGAAGAAGGGCTGCTGCATGCCCGGGCGAGCGGCGGCCAGGGCAGCAAACGCCGCCGGGGAAGCACCCATCGGCAGCATTCCAGCCGCTGCTAGACCCGAGTTCATGGCCGCTAATGCTGGGTGCAACGTCAGCCCCCCACCGCTGGCTGCCGCTTGGAACATCATTGCCTGGGCTGCCGCCTGTTGCGCGCTCACAGCGGCAGCGGCGTTGGCAGCTGCTGCCATCGCCGCCTGCGCCTGCTGCTGCCCCTCAGTGGGGCTTGGCGCCCCGGCTGCAGGGACGGGCATGGAATGTGAGGGGTGAGAACAGGGCTGCCGGCAGGCAAGCGAGCAAGAACGCAATGTAAATTGTCACGCACAAACCACACGCACGCAGAGCAGCGGCCGACCTGGCGGCGGCTGCTGCCCAGTGGCGCCGCTCACCTGCTGGTTGCTGTTGCTGCTGTTGCATCTCGCCCACCGGCTGCCGCCCTGCCTTGGCTTCTGGCCTTCACGCGCGCCGCCTCGTGCAGGCCTCAGTTGCTGTCAGTCCGTGCCAGCCTCTACTGGCGCGTGAGACCGCTGGAGGCGGGTGATGCCGCCTCTCGCGGGTGCCCCTAGCAAGGTGACGCGCTGCCAAGGCGTCTGGGCGGGGCCTAGGCTGCTGGGTGCAAGCTTGCGAACAGGGCGTGCACCAGGCCCACCGCAGGCTGCCGCTCTGGTGGGCAGTAGGATTAGTGATGAGTGCGCCTGATCGGGCGCTGTGCAGATGGCCCACGAGCTTGGGAAGAGCTTGAAGGCTTTGAGCACAACGCATGCTCAGCAGGGGCGCGAAGCCTGGTGGCTTCACCGCGCACTGGAACGTAAGGATCGGCAATCTAGAAGTTGAGGCCAGACGTCACAGCTCTGCCCGCCGGCCCCGACACACGGTCTTTGCGGGGCAGAGCCACTCACCTTCACGCCGCCTGCGGCCACTCGACCACATCCGGAGCAGAATGTACGCCACAAGGCACGTCCCGGAGTCTGCAAGGACGTCCTGGCGGGGCCCAGGCACAACCCCTGGCCCTAGGGTGCCTGCGCTGGGCGTCCGCCGCTGGCACTGCCGCTGCCCTAATAGCCGCTGCCCTACCACTCCCCTCCCTGCCCCTCCTCATTCCCTTCATCTACCTCTTGATTCAAACTATGCAGGCGCTTCGGATCTGCAATTGCCACTACACCGCTGCCGCTGCCGCTGGCCTGCCTGGTGCTCGCGCTGGCGGCACACAGCGCTGTCGCGTGGTCCGACTGCTCCACTGGCCCCTCGCTCTTCAAGGTGTCAGATGTGACTCTGGACCCCAACCCTGTCAAGCCAGGAGACACGGCCCAGTTTGCAATCACGGCAGAAGCAGGTCAGTGTGACGGTTGCGCAGAGCAAATGTGGCCGGTAGGACAGGGCTAGGTCAAGTGCACTTGAAGTGTGGACCGGACCTCGAAAGCTGGCGGGGCAAGAGGGGTTTGCACCCACATCCCAGCTGGGCGCCTTGAGGGCGTGCCCTCCTGCGCCAGCTCGTGTCCCTCACCGCCTGTTCCTGCCTGCGCATGCGCCACACCCTGCACTGCCCCCTGCTCGTGTGCCAGCAGGCAAAGACCTGCCTGCGGGCGGCACTGTGCAGATGACGGTGCATCTCATGGGCTTCCCCATCTGGACACAGGTGCAGGGGCTGTAAGAGTTACATGTTGTGCTGTACAGCTGTTGCATTATATGAGGGGGTCCATAACAGGAAGCTGCAGGGAGGGGAAGCATGTTTTGGCTTCGGCGGCCGCACCAGGGCGTCAGCGGTCTCCCCTGCTGCCTGGTTCTGCCGCTCTTGGGCTCGGCTGTGGCAGCAGGCCTGGCCCGGGCTGGCCATGCTGCCTGCGCTTGTATGCCCACTCCGTAGGGATGTGAGCAGGCACTTTGCTCCGTACACCCCTACGGACCCTTGGATGCATTGCTTCGACTGCTTTGCCTGCTAAGCACGCCCCGCTCCCATTTCGGCCCCGCCGGCGCCAGGTGGACAACCTGTGTGAGAAAGCAAGCTGCCCCATCAAGAAGGGCCCTGTAGAGGTGAGGCGCACGAACTTTGAACAGTACAACAAGTCAAGTTTTGGCACAAAGAGAGAAATATGCGGGCGGGCCAGGGGTGGTGGTGCACAGCGTGGGCAGCTGGGCGGCCGGCTTGGCTGCGGCAGGGCAGCAGACCGCACGCCTCGTGCAGCCACGGCAGCGCGCTTCTGTCGCCGCACGCACATGCAGCACACAATCGCAAACTGTATACCTCCCGGGCCGCACCCTTCCCAGCCAACAGCAGGCGCTCCCCACGCCACGGCCTTCATCATGGCACGCACTCACGACAGCTCGCCCACCCCACCCTTCCCCCCCAGCACCCACCCCCCTTGCATGCTTGCCCCGCCCCGCCTCCCCTCCCTTCCCTCCCACCCCCCATGGCCCCGAGCAGGTGCGCTACACCCAGCCGTTCCCACAGATCACGCCCCCGGGCGCCTACTCGGTCACCCTGGCGGGCAACGCCGGGGATGCGCCCCTCTTCTGCGTCACTCTCGACTTCCAGGTGTGATCAGCAGAAGAAGGAGCCTCCACCTTGATCAACAGAAGAAGGAGCCTGCACGGGTTTTGGGGGCGGGCAGTCTGCCGGTTCAGAAGGAGCGCTGCACGTAGTGCTTCCTGGGCAGCAAGCCTGCACGCAACTCCCCTGCTTGTACACCAGGTGCCGCCCAAAGCGGGCGAGGCTGCGCAGCGAAGTTCGCCGCTGCCCCAAGCTTCTGCAGCGGGCTCCTCACGACTCTCTTACGTGTCCCCCGCTCCGCACCCCCTTTCTCACATGAGCTCCGCTCTGCCCACCTTTCTTACGTGTGTGTTGCTCCGCACTCCCCCCTCCTCTCACAGGTGGTGCTCCCCGATGCGGCAGAGGTGGCGCAGCTCTGGGCCGCGGCCCTCAAGGGGCAAGCGGTGCAGCACGTGCTGGCCACGCACCGCAAGAGCCTGAGGTGACCGCCCACCCCTACCTCAAGTTGCGGCAGCGCTTTGGCGCACACAAACCACCCCTGGCGGCCGCACACAGCCCCGCAGCGCTGGCATGGTCAGAGGGCCAGCCTGCGCGGCAGCTCTGGGGCAGCTACCTGAGTCGGCACACGCCCTGCCAGCCACCCAACCCAGTACACCCACACATGCTGTACACCACTTGCCTGCTACCCTACTTCTACACCTTCTTACCCCAAAAAGGGTGACTGAAAGGCACCCTTTTGCACATAAGAACAGTGCATCTACCCCTCGCAGATCTGCAGTGCATTTGTTTACGTCCACCCCCGGTCGCCTCCCCACGGGCTTTTGTAGGCCAGGCATCCCTCCTCCTGTACGCCCCTTCCCCCCATATAGCGCCCTGCCTCTGTTCCTTTTTGCCCCGCATCCTCATGTCACGCTCTTGCTGCTGTGTGTGCAGTACGACCAGGCAGTGCATGCAGCAAGCAGTGCGTGGCAGGCAGGCTTGCAGGGGTACGGTGGGCGGTGACGGAAACGGGGGAGGAAGAAGGGAAATACACGAGGGATCAGATGGCGGGGAGAGCAAGCGGGGCAGCAGGAGGCACTGGCGGCAGACAGTGGGGAGGCTCCGGCTGGCCCCTGCTGGGGAGTGTGCAGTTCAGTACTGATGTGAGCGTCCGTGTGAGCGCCACACAAAAGGCGGGTTGGATTAAGCGTAAGAGAGGGCACAGCAGAGAGAACACCAGCATGGGGTGTCGCCCTGCTGCCAGCTGACCCAGGAGCTGAGAGGCACCCGGCTGGGGGGTCAGTTCCGGTGAGGCGCCGCAAAGCTGAGGGGGCCGCTAAGCTGATGGGGGACTGCCCCCAGTGGAGCGGGCAGGCAGCTACCGCTGGCGGGTGGAGAAAGGCAGTGCACTGCAGAGCTTCCACCTGCCGCCGCTGAAGCAGAAGGGGGGGGTGCTGAGGGCGCTGCTGAGGGGGCCGGTAGATGGTTGCAGGCAGCTGCCGTTGGCAGGTGGAGAAGGTGGTGCACTGCAGAGCTTGTCTCCGCTGCCAGCTGACGCTGCAGCTGCATGGGTTGCTGAGGGCGCCGGTGCCTGCTGCTGAGAGGAAGCTGCTGAGGAGGCTGATACCTACCGGGGGCCCGCTGGGTGGGCCGCTAAGATGGGAGGGCTTGCTGAGGGGCCCGCCGAGGCAGCAGCTGACGTGGCTACCGCCGGCGGGTGGAGAAGGTGGTGTACTCCAGAGCCTCGATCTGCCGCTCCTTGGAAAAGTCGCAGCGCTCGATGACGGAGTGGGGGGAGCCGGTGGTGGACAGCCAGCCCTGCAGGGTGGTTGGATGCGTGTTTAGGTAAGGGAAGGGAAGTGGGGCTTATAACTGTTGGGATGGGATGGGCCAGGTGGCCATGGGGAACCAATCTCCTCTGGGTTTGTAGCAAGCCAGTGATGGACAGCCAGCCCTGCAGGGTAATGTGTGTACGAGGGGAGACAGTGGCAACAGGGGCTGCTGCTGTGGAGCAGGGTGGGGAGGGGCAGAGGGGGTGCTGTTGTTGAGTGGGGCCAGCCGGTGGTGGAGAGCCCGCCCTGCAGGTCGGTTGGGTGCGAGTGCATGAAAGGGAAGGGCAGGTTGTTGCATGGGGCCAGGTAGTCAGGGTCAGCCAGTCTTCTCTTGGTTTGAAGCGCAGCGGAGAGGAGATCCGGAAACTTGGGCAGAAGAAGGGCAGGAGGCCCGGTAATGCTAACTTTTCGAAGGAAGGACCAGGTGCACCTGCGCCTGTGGCTCTGCTGAGGCAACAACAGCGCAACAGCAGCAGCAACAGCAGCAGCAGCAGCAGCAGCAGAGGCGGCAGCAGCGGTGGCAGCAGCAGCAGTGGCGGCGGCACACCTTCATCTCCTCCACCGCTTGCTGCCGCCCCTGGATCTCCCCTTTTACTGTGCCCTGCACCCATTGGGCCAGCAGCAGCAGCAGCAACTCTCTCACCACCGCTGGCACCAATGCAAGCGACATGAAACTGCAACGCACGTCGTCCCCCAGCCCACGCTGTCCTGCCTACTGTTGGCACGCTCTGACCGGCACCACACAGCTCAGCTGCCGCCCTCGCACCCTCCCCGTGCATGCAGCAACAAATGACGCCCCCGCTCACCTTTGGCACGTTCTGGCAGTACCCCACCAGCCCCAGCTGCCGGGCCTTGTCTGTGGTGTACGCTCTGAAAAACACGCCTTGCACTGCAGCAGGAGAGTTGTTTGTATGAGAAGATAATGCCAAAACGTGTGGTGTGGTGGCGTGTGCGTGCCTTCTGAGGATGCATGGGCGCACTTGCAGGCACAGACACGGGCTTAGTATGCGGCACTCACCCACTCCGTAGACCTCGAACTCTACGGCCGTATACATAGCCCGAGCCACCAAGCCGGTGGCCGAGCCCCTGTGGCCTGACGTGCCCTGTGAGGCTCGCCCAGAAGCCGCTGCAGGGCGGGCGAGCAAAGGCAGGCGGCGGCGCCAGACGGAGGGCGACAGGCGGCGGGTGGGTGGCAACGAGCAACGCCCTTCCCTGAACATCACACCCCAATTTGCGCGCTTGCCATGACTCTCCTGATCGCTCACCGAGTCTGTGCGGGTGCCCGAGGGCGGTAAGTGAAGAGCTGTGCCGGGTGAGAACCCTGCTCCCGGTCCAGAGCATGAGGCAGCGCAAACGCAGCTCCCTGTTGTCGCGCGCGGGCCTGTGATTGCGGTACATGCTGCGTTGCGCCCAAAGCAGCCACGCCAGGCAGCCGCCCCGCTGGCACCGACTGCCCCACCGGTGGCGGAGGGGTTGAGAGCACACCTTCAGTTCCAGTTCGTCACCTTAAGTTCCATTTCGTCTGGCCTTACAGTCAAGGATCGCTCGTGAGGTACACATGTCAAGTATCTAGAGTAATTGGAATGAAAACCAAAGTGGACGAGTGAGGCAGCAAACAGCAGCAGCGGCACAGGAGGAAGCGGGGACGAGCGGTGCACTTTTAATCGGAGTTGGTTGGGTTCAGCGTTACGGGTCTGCCTGGGGATTAGGGTGTGGAAAAAAGGGGCGGTCTACACTCATGAAGTGCCGCCTTTGCGATGGTTGTGGTCGCCAAAGCAGGTTGGCCTCTGCTTTGTGCGGCTTGAGGCAGGTAACACAGGGGCGGGGGGATGTGCAGTCCAGTGCGCACACCCACGGGGGCATGCGTGGCATGGTGGCCAAAGGGTTGATCAATACGGGCAAAAAAACAAAATAAGACAAGTTCTGAATACAGAGTAGCGTCCCTGAGGGCGAAAAAGGGGGGGGAGGCAGGGGCAGCTGGGCGCACCCAGCTCCGCCATAGCTGGTGGGCAGGGCAAGGCGGGGGAGCACGCGTGCTACCCCTCTGATTCTGCTTGCACCGCTTGCAGTGGCCGCCCCCGCACCTGCCCCAGCTCAGCTGGCACTTGCTGCTGCTGCCGCTGCTGCTGGCTGGAGCTGCTGGGCAGCTGGGAAGCCGCCTCGACCTCTGCCGACGCGTTGCCACCCCCAGCCCCCGCCGACTGGTTCGCTGCCAAGTCGGACACGGCGGCAGCAGTGTGCGTGGCTGCAGGGTCGGCGACCATGAGGGCTGCCTCCGCCAGCGCCTGAGCCACCGTCTCCGGCACGCCAAACTCGTCGGTCCCCGCCGATCCGCTGCCAGCATCCGGAAGCTCACCACCGCTGCTGCTGCTGCTGCTGCTGCTGCTGCTGCTGCTGCCGCTGCTGGCACTGCCAGCACGGTCGCTGGGTCCCTCCGCCTCCCCATGGTGCACAAGCAGCAGGGTCTCCGGGTTTGGGTCCGCCCCGCTGCTCCCACTGCTGCCGGCGGCACGGTCCAGCAGCAGGGAGAAGTGCTGCGGGAGCAGGCGGCACCAGGTGGGCTGCCGAAGCGAGGCCAGGTCCTCGGGCGTGACGCCGCCACGCCGCCTGCAAGAGCAGGGAAAACCGGGGGAAGCAGCGCTGGGTGTGAGGACGGGGGCAGCGAAGGGCAGGGTGCAGTGCGGCGCCAGGGGCGCGGAAACAGCTGGATGAAACATGATGGGTGCCCAGCCGCAGTACGCAGTCTGAGGTGGCAAGGGAGAGAGCGGGCAACATCGGAACACAGGTCCTGCAAGGTCCTCCTCAAGCGAGGCCAGGACAGCCTTGTGCACAAGGCCAACCTGCACAACACCCCCAATACGTCCTGCCCTGCACCGCTGCCCACCTGACGCCGTAGGTGATGGAGTACCAGCGCTGGTCGCACACAAACCCGCTGTGGGAGATGTCTGTGTAGCCCAGGCCGTACAGCCTGCAGAGGCAGCAGAGAAACGAGAGATTGATACACTTGAAGGCACCGCAGCTCAATGCGTGTGACTGAGGGCGGACACACCAAGTTGCTGTGAGAGATGCACACGCAAGGTTGCGCCTCCCTCCAGCATTGGCTGGCTTGCACCGCCGCGTCCGGTTAGCATCCATCCCCACCCAGCAGCAAGCACAGGCACGCATTATTCCACGAGCGGTAGGGAGCGCTTCCAGGCGGCTGCCCTCAGGCATCCACACACAGGGCCCCACCCCCGTTGCACCCCGATAACCCATCTGCAGCACGCCCAAGCATGCACCATTCCACCAGCTTCAGGGGCCGCTTCCAGCCGGCTGCCTTCATGGCTGCGGGGTTCCACTCCAGAGCGATCACCGGCGGCCGGTTGGCGCTGGCCAGCAGATGCGAAAAGCCGCGCAGCACAAAGCCCTCCCAGCCGTTGGCTGCACAGGAGAATGGGGGACGAGCGGGGGTGACAGTCACGGCACCATACCACGAAGGATCACAGCCCCACAGGCAAGCAATTCAACAGCTGGCAACACAGCGCAGGGCAGCAAGCATGAGGTGCCAAAGAAACACACCTGACACCCGCAGCGCCGCGACGCGTTCAGTTTCAGGGATGACCCAAGCCCCCGCCGACCGCCGAGTCATGAGCTGGCAGGCCTCCGCGGGGGTCGCATGCACCTCTGCCGGCCCGTAGCCACGCTGCACATCCAAGTCCATGCCCGCTGCTGCTCCACCACTGCTGCCGCCGCCGCTGCTGCTGCTGCTGCTGCCGCCGGCGCTACCAGCCTGCTGGCGTGGCAGGATGCAGGTGTAGCCCTCCTGCTCAGGCGCCCCTAGCGGCTCCTTGTGCACCTGCAGCCAGACGCAGCAACGCACAGAGCAGCATGGCATGTCAGAGCAGGACACGCCGGGCTTCAAGTGCTGGCTCCACCAGCCTGCCAGTACATGGCAGGCAAGCAGGCAGGCCACCTTATCGGTGACCCAATGCTCTGCCCTGCCAGCACAAGGGCTTTCGACCACACTGCTCATTTCTGTCCAGTCCAACACTGCTCTGTGTGCAAGCCAACAAGCGACAGAGCAGCAGCAGCAGCAGCTCGCACCTGTACCAGGTGCTCAAAGCCGTTGTGCGCCAGGCTGGCCTCCAGCGCCTCCAGGCTGGCAGGGCCCAGCTCAAAGGCATGCACACGATGGCCGCGCGCAGCTGCTGCCAGCGAGAGCAGGCCGTAGCCGGCGCCCACGTCTGCATGAGGAGATGCGCAAAGGAAGGCAGAGCAGTGAATACCGCTGGCAGATAGGGAGCAGACCTGGGAACATGCCAAGACCAGCAGCAACCAGCGTGCAGGGAATCCAAG
Organism: Micractinium sp. NFX-FRZ; assembly: GCA_029339195.1. Classification (NCBI taxonomy): domain Eukaryota; kingdom Viridiplantae; phylum Chlorophyta; class Trebouxiophyceae; order Chlorellales; family Chlorellaceae; genus Micractinium; species Micractinium sp. NFX-FRZ. The sequence continues at coordinate 29,479 of JAPTJF010000300.1, forward strand.
CTGCTCAATGCAAAAGCCACCGCCCACGGCAGCCGGGCAGCCAGGCAGGCAGCACGGCCCCTCTCCAGAGGCCCCTGACGCATCGCACCTATGAGCACGTTCCGCTTGCTGTCAGCGCCGCCCATGCTGCCCACAACAGCGTCCACCAGACTGGGCCGCCGCGACGGCTGCACCGACGGCTGCCAGCTGCCATGCGTGGTGAGCGCAGCACCCACGTCGGCGCCGCTCTGCCGCTCGCCGCGCCCCACGCGGTGCGTCAGCACATCAAAGGGCGGGTCGAAGTCTACTGACACGGGGTACAGCGGTACTGCAGCGTCACGCTCTGCCATCACACGTGCTTCCACCTCCCTCGCGTCCTCGCTGCGGTGCCGCCAGCGGCGCGCCACCTCAGACGTCACATCCTGCACAGTCACCTGTGGCCAGGACCAGCTGCTGCACAGGCAGGGCACGCAGGGGCAGAGCAGGAGGGCCACCACAGTCAGGCAGGGAATCGGTAAATGCAGGCGCGCTGGACGTGCGTCAATGAGGCCGCACAGCGCGCGTTGAACATCCAGCTAGCATGCACACCACTGCTCCTGCTCCCACTCCAGCATTCGCCCGTGCACTGCTGGCCCACCCACCTGCTGCTCTCGTGCTCCTCGCGCCCCCCAGGGTCGGAGTGGTGGAGCACCGCCACTCCTGGGTCGGTGGGGGTCAGCCCATAGGCCGGAGCCTGCGGCGCGCCGAAGCGCACACGCGGCAGCAGGCGCACGCCCCAGGGGTCGTCACGCCGCGCAGGGGTGTGCTCGGCGGCATGGCGCAGCAGCACGTCTGTGAACAGGCCCGCCCCCGTGCGCTCCAAGGCATTGATGCGTGCATCTGACGAGAAGGTCTGGTGCTTGGTCACGGCAGCAGCGACGCGGTCGCAAAGCTCACGCAGCGCAGGGTGCCCGGGCGCACCCGCAAACACCCGCTGCACCAGCTGCCGCTGCCGTACATACCTGCAGGTGCGCAGTGTGCAACAGGGGCAGAGGAGGGGTCAGGCAGGCAGCGTGAGGTCGCAGCATCGGCAGGAGCGGCCCAGTCACGACGCAGGACACAGCTGCACCACAGCTGGCCCACGGGCACAGTGCAGACCTGCCCAGGGATAGCCAACAGCCAGCGCAGTACCCCCTGGTTTAATGAGCCACGTATCCTTCCAAAGCACTGTGCACGCCAGGCCCCCCCCTCACCCACCCCAACCGCCTCCCAAAGCGTGTTGACGCGCCAGGCACACGTGCACACCCGCATGCCCGCACGCACCCTGCCTCCAGCGCAGCAGCAGCGTCTGGGAACTCGTTGTCCCACCCCGCCACCAGCGTGTCCTTGCTGTGCAGCAGGCCGTCCAGCGGCCGCCGGCACTCGGCGTCCACATCAGCATACACACCGCCATGCCGCAGGATCACCATGTACCTGCGCAAACAACAAAGGAGGCAAGGCAAGCGGAGGCTCAAGAGCGAGGGAGGCGCCAACATCAGCATACACACCACCACATAGCTGCTATAATGGCAGTGCAACACCAGTGCGACTGACGGGGGCATGCAAGCTCTGCAGCGAGTGGCCTCTGCAGCAAAGCGCTTCTCGCTGCCCAGCACCCAGCTGCCTTGCCCCACACATCCCGTCCATTTCCCTGCCAGGAGCCCACCCACCGGAAGAAGTGTGTGCGCTCCGTGCCCTTGCCCAGGCGGCGATATGCCTCCCAGTACTCTGGAAATTCGCGCTGCACAAAGTCCAGGCATTGCTGCAGGCATAGCGAATGATGCACATGGGGGCAAGGCAGGGCGGCAGGGCAGGCAGTCGGTGAGCGCTTGGGCGTGAGGGTGGCGGAGGCCGGGAGCCGTTGCGTTTCGCCACCGGCAGCAGCGCTGGTTAGCAGCAAGAGAGGAGGCGACAGCATAAGGAGAGAGATGTGCCATACACAGCTGCAGCTTGCAACTGCACATACCGCAGCCCGCATCTTGACCGTTGCAAACCCAACGCAGAGCACAGCAGCGGGGCACACTGCCGGCCCTCACCTGGTCACTGTACAGCCGGACCTCCCACCCAGGGTTGAGTGCACGCCAGCTCGCCATCCAGCGGCGCTGAGGTGCTAGCAGCGAGGCGACGCCCCCCGGGTAGGTCTGGTGCAGGGTGCGGGGGATGAGCTTGGGCTCCTTCACTGCCGCTGCCGCCGCCGCCGGGTCGGCGCTTTGTTGGGTGCTGGGCCAGTCGCCGTCGAGGCGCTGCAAGTCTGCCAGCTCAGGCGGCGGAGCTGCAAGCAGGTGCATGCCCGCACGTGCCAGCACGGCCACGGCCAGCAAGCCCAGCAGTGCAAAGTGCACAGCGCGGCGGCGGCGGGCGTATGCGGCCGCCACGTGCCGCTCGGAGTGGCCGTATGGCGAATGCCGCCAGCTGCTGGAGCGTGGCGCATGCCGCGGGTGCCGCCACGCCTTGGGGTTCACCACAGGCAGCCGCGTGTCCTCACCACCATGTGGCGAGCAGCAGCGCTCGCGCAGCACCTCCATCAATCTGCCGCTGCCGTCGTCGCTGGCGGAGGCGCAAGGAGGGGCGGTAGCGCTGGTGGCGCAGGGCCCGCTGCCGCCTGGGGCGCAGGATGGCCGGGCTGTTGCCCCTGCCACCTTCGTCTAGGCCACGCGCGGGTGCATTCGGGCTGCCCTTAGCCTGGCTGCCGAAGCCGTTTGTGTGTTGGCTAGGCGAGACAAGCCCACGGGTTGTGGGGCCCTTGGATCTGGCAGTTGTAAGAGAACGGGGCGAGCGCCACAGGCCCCCACGCGGTTCAGAGAGGGCTCAGCTGCTTCAGCTGCCGCACGTCCAGGGCGGGTCAGGAGGGCCGCGGGCGACGCCAGGGGTGATTGTATGGGAAAGTGGCACCGGAATTTGGCCGAATAGAGCTCCAAGACGGTTTCGGCATGCTGCCAGTGCTGAGCTTGTGCAAGCACCTTCACGGTCGGTTCTCCCTGCGTTCGGGCGCACTGTGCTGGTCTCCCGCGCCAGGCTATGCGATGTGTTGATCTCGTTTCAATGCATTGCAATGAAACCCCACTTTGACATGGGCCCCGCTCCCACTTGCCGCGTGCTGCTCCTGGCGCTGGCCTCCCGAGCGGCGGTGCTGGGCGCCATGCTGCTGGCGGACCGGTGTTTCACCGATCTGGACAGCTCGGCCCGCCTGCAGGGCTTTCCCTGCGCCGGCACGGCGCCGGCAGGTGGGAGAGCTGCGGGCGGGACCTGCGGCAAGGGTGGCCGCTGGCAAAGCCAAGCCAGTGCCGCTTCATGCCTTACCTCAATGCACGGTCTCCGACGCTCTGCACAAACTTGTCGATGTTGCTGCTGCTGCTGCCGCACTCCATGCTGGCCCCGCAGGCGCCCTCCTGCCCGCATCCAGCGCCACGAGCAAGCCACCGCTGGCGGTCTGGGACACCGTCTACTTTACACGTGTCGCCCGCTGCGGCTACGAAACAGACAAGATCAACGCCTTCTTCCCAGGGCTACCGGCGGCCATGCGGGCGCTGGCGGCGGCACTTGCAGGTCAGGCAGCTGGTCGGCCGGGACAGGGGTAGGCATACTGCCAAGGGATGGACAACCGCGCGGCGGCTGCTATGCAACACTAACTGCTGCCTGCTGCTGCCTTGCTCGCTGCACAGCCTGCCATGATCTGGTGGCAGCCATGCATTTCAGCGGCCTTGCACGCCTGCGCGTCAGCCGACGTAGTTCACCTCTTGCGCCCTGCCGGCATGCCACCGCTGCAGGCGTGCCCCTCCTTTGGGGCAGTGTGCGACTGACCCTTGATGCCGCACATGCAGTGGCAGGCCTCGCCCTCAGCATGGCCGCCTTTTGCGTGGCGGCACTTTGCCTGCACCGCCTGGGCAGCCGCATGCTGGTAGGCACTGTGGAGCCTGCTCCCCGGACCAGCCGCCACAGCAAGCTGAGAGGCAGCGACGACGACAGTGACGGCAGCAGCGGCAGCAGCAGCGGCGGCGGTGGTGCCGAGCCAAACACCGTCCAGTCCAGGCAGCTTCCACGCCAACATCCACAGCAGGTGGCAGACCTGGCACTGCTGCTCTTCTGCTTAAACCCTGCCTCTGTCTTCTACTCAGCCGCCTACTCAGAAGCCCTCTTTGCCGCAGCCACCTGGGCCGGCCTGCTGCTGCTGCCCTCCCACCACTGGGCCGGCGTGGCGGCGCTGGCAGCCGCCGCAGCAGTCCGCTCAAACGGCGTCCTGGGCGTGTGGTTCCCGCTGCACAAAGCGCTGGCAGCGGCGGCGCGCCAGCGCCGCATGCCGGTGCGGGAGGCGGCACGGGCGGCGGTGAGCTGCGCCCTCATTTTGGTTCCCTACGCCGCCATGCAAGGTGAGGCAGATTTGTTTGGGCATGGCAAGACCTTATGGGAGATGCAAGCCTGGGTCCCATTGCACAGGCAGTGCAAGCATTTGTGAGGAGTGACTTCCTCCACCTCCCCAGCCTCGCCGCCATGCTCACATGCCCGCACCCTGGTATGTCCACCTTCCTCCGTGACAGACCCTTCCCACCCGCCGCCTGCCCGCCCTCCTTGCAGCGCAAGCCTACCTGGCCCACTGCACCGGCGACAGCGCCGGTGACGGCGGCCCGCCACCGCCGTGGTGTGCCTCACGGCTGCCCAGCGTGTATGGCTTCATCCAAAAGGAGTATTGGGACGTCGGGCTGCTGCGCTTCTATCGAGACCCCAGCAGGGTAGGCGGCTGCTTGGGGCAGTGTGTGCGCCCACATGTTGGGGCCGGCTAGGTTAGGCGGAGGCCGCCCAAAGGGGCATGCTGCTGTTCAGCACGTGCGTAGAGGGCGGGGGCGGTGGATGGGGCAGGCCAGTGGGCGCCAAGTCGCCTGGGTAGGCTGAAAGTTGGCCGCAGCTGCTGCTGCTGCCTGCAACTGTGCCAAGCCTGCTGCGTCTTGCATGGTCCATATACACGGCCGACCTGCACCCAGTGCGGGTCTTACAGTCTCACCACAGCGCCCCCCCGCCTGGGAGGGCACTCACCTGCCCCACCCCACCCGCTTCCCGCTGCTGCAGCTGCCCATGGTTGTAATGTCGGTGCCTGTGGCCATGCTGTCCATTGGTGGAGTGTGGGCCTACTTCTCTGCCGACTGGCAGCGGGCGCTCACACTGGGGCTGTACTGCCGGGGTGCCCGCATGCCTCCCTGGCTGGCCTTCTTGGCCACCGCTCTGCAGCAGCTGCTTCGCCGGCACAGCAGCGGTGATGGTGCGGGTGCAGCGCGACCACGCAAGCGGGCACCGCCGCAGCAGGCCCGGCAGCAGCGGCGGCTGGAGCGGCAGCAGCAGCAGCAGCAGCAGGCGCTGACGGCTCTGCAGCATAGCCCCGAGGCAGCGCCACTGGTGTACCATTGGGCGCTCATGACAGCTGTCGCCCTGCTGGCGATGCACGTCAACGTCGCCACCCGCTTCCTCTCCGCCTGCCCGCCGCTGTACTGGCACGCTGCTGGGATGCTGGCAAAGGGCGGCCGCACAGCCCGCCTGCTCTGGTTCTGGTGCTTTGCATACATTGCGCTCGGTTGCCTGCTCTTCCCAAATTTCTACCCCTGGACTTAGGGCGTGGCGGCCGCTCCCCGTGGCTGCTGCGGTGCACTTTCCAGTGTAATGCACATTTTGGGCGCAAGTTTTGGACAGCAGTGTGTATTGCACAGGATGTTGACCGGCGATTCATTTGCGATTTGGCAAGGGATGCACGCGTTGGGGAGGGCACCGCCCAGGCTCACAAGAGCACAGTATGAGGGCTCGCTGTGTGGATGTGATGTGGTTGTGTTGGATGGCGCATAACAAGACGGGCCAACAGGCAGGACGAGTGCACAGCACGAGGGGGCCAGGGGCGCCCATGTGTGCATGTTTGACTGCTTGTTCACGGCCGGTGATGCAGAAGCACTTGAAGTGCTGCAACAGCCACCTGAGACGGCCGACTCGCCCAATGTGGCCTTAAAACACCGTGTGTAGCTTACTGCTGAGTACACAAAGCATTTGTATCCCTGGCAGCTTCAGGGGAGATGGAAGCCATGTGCTAACGCACACCCCCTCCCCTCAGGCTCGGCGGAACCTGCGTGGAAGCTGCTTTACCCTGCTGGCACGCGTTCGCAGTTGCACGGGTATTTAGCCCGCCGCTGCCAAGCTCAATCGCTTTAACGACCGCCCTCCAAACTTGCGCACTTCCAGTCTCTTCTGTGATCACCCTCCTGCCGCCCTCTTTGCCCGCGCCGCTTCGCTTCGCCAATTGGTCCGGTGTTCCCCAACGCACCTGGTAATCTAGCGACTGCAAGCGATCGGTACAATGTGTAGCCGCGCCTTCCGTCCCAGCACACCTGGACGGCGGCGGCAACTGGCGGCAGCGCCTGCGGCCGCACGCCTGCTGCTGCCGCTGCTGCTGGCGGTGGCAGGCAGCGCAGGCAGCGCATGGGCTGCAATGCCTGTCAGGGTGAGATGAGCCTCTGTGCCACAAAGGCTGTCATGTGGGCAGGGTTATTCTGGGCAGGCCTGCGTCTGCTGGCTGGCCTGCCCCCCTGTTGCTGCCGCCCGTGCACGGGCCCTTCCCCCTCCTACCTGCGTCGACACAATCGCATGGCCCGTGGCCTGCCACTTCTCGTTCACTGAGCCAGCCCCCTCATTCACGTGCCGCAGTTAGCGGCACAAGACCCTGCTTCACAGGCCGCAAACCACCGCGCGGCACTAGGCAGCGCCGCCGCTGCGGCCACCGGCGCCAGCCTGGGGCGCCAGCGCCGCCTGCTGCAGTGCCCCAATGTGCCTATTGCAGTGGAGAATGGGTGCTGGGACACCGTGCAGTTTTCCGTCCGCTTCCAGCTGCCTGAAACGGCCGCGTCAGGCTACTGTACCAATGGAGAGACCGCCTCCGGCGAATGGTGCACACGCCAGGTGCGCTGCGCATGCTGTGCCCCCCCCCCCTGCGCTGAGCAATGCCTGCTGCGCCAACATTTGCTACATGGTTGCTGCCCGCCTGCTGCACCCCGCAAGTTCAACCCTCGCTCAACCGCACGCCATGCCGTCAGCTGTGCTCACTCGCTGTCCCAAAGCCCACACTGGCCGGTTTGCTTTGCCCACCTGCCCCGCCTGCCTCATGCCTCTGTAAGCCGCCCCTCCGCCCGCCCGCCCACCCGCCCGCCCGCCCGCCCACGGCCCCTACGCCTCTTCACACCCGCCGCCTTGCCCACCCACCCGTCCGCCGCCCGCCTGCCTGCCCAGCAGTGGTTGGAGGCCGCCCCTGAGTCCACAACTGTGCTGCCAGCCTCCACGGACAATGGGCTGTTCTACTTCTACGCTTACGCAGACAGCAACACGAGTGAGTCGTGCCTTGCCTGCTCCCTACCGTCCAGCCTGCCTGCGCTTGCGCCGCCCTGCGCACCCACTGGGCTACAACCACTGGAGTGCCAGCAGCAACGCCCCGCCTGCCACCTCAGCGGCGCTCCAGCCTGCCACCTGTACAGCCTTGCCCAGGCGCCCCCTCTCTCTCGAAAGTGAGCTTCCCCGCCCCTTCCCTCCAACCCCCCACCCCCCCCACCCATCTCCACACATGCGCACACACCACCCCCCCAAACACTCTCTCTCTCTCTCACACACACACACCACCGCCACCGCCATCCCTTGCAGACATCACTTGGGATGGCTCGGAGCAGGATGCTGACAGCACGAACTACTATCACCTGATCACGGCCCAGTACTGCAGCAAGGACGAGGCCTTCTGCGTGCCGTTCCACAAGGTGAGCCACTCAATCCCATCAATTAGCCAACACATCGGTCGCTGCTAGCAGGAGCCGAAGCCAAACGCATGTGAGCTTGACAAATGTGCATTCACCAAACTTGCATTCACCACACGTGCATTCACCAAACATGCATTCACCAAGCGTGCATTCACCAATCACAACCCGCTCCCGCACCCTGCTGTCACCTGCAGATCGACCCGCCTGGGTGCCCGTCCGAGTGGACCATCCCAATCACCTGTCCAAGCTACTTGAACCCCGCTGCACAGGCAAGGCCCGCGCTGCGCTAAGGCTGCCCCAGGCATGCACCCAGCCACGCACTGCCAGCTGCTGCCCGCTTGCAGCCCAGCCGAAGCTCAACGCTGCCAGCCAACTGCTGCGCCCGCTTGGCGCGCCCCACGGTTTGCTGGCAGCCCACGGCAGCAGCAAGCACGTCTGGGCAATGCATTATTGCCCACCACGCTCACCCGCTCCATGTTTCTACCGCCTCCACTTGCAGGCCTCATCCCCGCCCCCACCGTCTGCCACGCCGCCCCCGCCCGCCACCTCTCCCCCGCCCCCTCCCGCCGCCTCTCCGTCACCCCCGCCCCCGCCCACCACCTCTCCCCCACCCCCGCCCGCCACCTCTTCCCCGCCCCCACCCGCCACCTCTTCCTCGGCCCCACGAACGGCGCCCCTGCCGCCCCCGCCTCCGCCCCCTCCCCCTCCTGGCAATGGCGGAGGCGGCGCCGGCACCAAGTCCGCTGGGATGTCGATCGGCGTCATTGCTGGCATCGCATGCGGATCTGCCGTGGTGCTGGCCGCAGGCAAGTGGGGCTCCCTGGCCGGCGGCAACCTTGAGGCCTTGATGGCCGCCCTCCGAGCTACTGCAGCTCCCAGCGCGCCCACCTGGCCTCCCCCTGGCCCCTGCCCTTTGCCCTGCCTCCCCGCGCCCGCACCCCTCCTGCCCACCACTCACAACCAATAGCCAGCACAGCCCTGCCTGGCCTGCTGGCATTTACACCACTTCAAGTTGACCCCCTTCCCTCCCCTCCTCTCCCCCTCCCCTCCTGCTGCAGTTGCTGGCGGTGTCGGCGTCTGCGTGTACCGCCTTCGCAAGGCCCCAGTTGCCCCCTCCGCCGCGCAGCTCTCCACGGCAGGTTGGGAGGGCGCCGGCAGCAAGGGCGGCAGCGGTGCTGGCGGCGTCGGCGGCGTCGGCGGCGTCGGCAGTCAAGCAGCGGCACCTGGGCGGGAACCTGATCTCGACACCTTTGTCACACACTCCTTCCAGACGTTCACCGAATCTGCGTACGCCACCGAAGACGGCACCGCAGCCAGCAGCGCCGCCCACGGCAACGGAAGCAGCGGCAGCGCTGCCGATGGGGGAAGCAGTGGCACCGGGCATGGCGGGGGCAGGGGTGCCTGGGCGTACTTGGATAGATACCTGCCCACTCACCTGGCGGGCACAACAGCAGGCACAGCAGGGCAGGTGGACACCTTCCTGCGCCCACCGGGGCCGGCGAACGTTTGATTCAAGTGCGCTGCCAACCCATGCCGCTTGGTGGGGCAGGTCGGCAAACGGCAGGCCCTTGGCCCAAAGTCGACTTGATGTCAGCCTGGCATGTTCATTAAAGTATCCCCTCGTTAGGTTTCCCGCATTTCCGCTACCAGACACAAGCACAACAGTGTCACCGCCTGCACTCACGACTGCACAACTGCAAACTCTCCAGCATCAATTGCCCATCCCACGTTAACACTTCCTCTGACCCCCTGGCTCAATGCATGATGCTGTCGACTGCTTTCGTTACTGATTTAAACACATACATATTATATTGATATTACCATTGTGACATCCCCCTGCTAACCACACACTGAACATCACAGCCTCGCTGCTGCCCAGGCATACTGCTGTGCGGCGATGCCGGGCAACCCTGTTCACGCCTCCTGCAGACAGGAGACAAGCGGGGAGGGGCTTCGCTTGATGCCCCGGCGCTGCCTGCATGTGTGGCTACTTGTCTCCTGTCGCTTTGGTTTGCTGCAGTCACGCCTTTCCTGTCGGATGCATTCACATGCATGTCGCGGCAATCGCGAGCAGGGAACAACAGATACGGGAATGGCAAGCGGTGGGCGGAGGGCAAAACGAAGTAGGAGTACAGGGGGAGCAAGAATGTGGCGGCTGCCTGATGCTGAGAAGCCAGCCAGCCAGCGGCTCACGAAGAAGCAGACAAGCATACGCAAGGGAGCACACAGCAAAATTCAAAACCGGTGTGCAAGGAAGAAACACAAAAGGTTGCCAGTTATGGCAGCCTAGCTGGGCGGGTCCTGGCTTGGGGAAAAGAACCGCTTGAGGCTGGGCTGCTTCAAGCCCCCACCCCCGCCTCCGCTGCCCTGACTGTTAAAGCCCATGCCAGCCGCACGCTTCCCCCTGCCACCGCCACCGGCCCGTGCGCTGCCGCTGCTGCTGGCTCCCCGCTCCGTCCTGGCGCCCCTGCCTCCTCCTCGCCCTATGCCGCCGCTGCTGGTCCCAGCACCGGTGCGAGGCTGCGACTGGATCAGGCGCAGGATGCGGTGCTGCTCCGACACATCTATCCCTTCCAGGTCGAATCTTTTTTCGGCCTCCTCCTCGGCGGGCTCCTCCCCTTGTTGAGGCCCTCCCCCAGGCAAGCCAGCCCCTCCCCCTGCCGCCGCTGCTGCCGCCGCTGCTGCTCCTGCTGCCAGTGAGGGCCCTCTGCTGCCTAGTAGCGGAGCGGGTGGTGGCCGCTCCGCTTCTGCCGCCGCCACTGCTGCACCACAAGCCTGGCTGCCCTGCAGCATGCTGCCACCGCCGTCCTGCAGCCTGGCACTACTGCCGCCGCCGCTGCCGCCCCGCCCATCCTGCTGCTGCTGCTGCTGCTGCTGCTGCTGCTGTTCAAACCCCGGCTGCAGCGCCTGCTGTGCCTGCAGCGCCTGCTGTGCCTGCTGCGCCTGCCGCTGCGCCTGCTGCTGCTGCTTCAGAAAGTAGCAGTCCAGGCGGGACTTGTCCTGCAAGAGGGGCGAGGGCCCAACAAAGCAGCACTGTAAGGGACGGAGCCACCGAGCCGTGCTTCCAAAGGCGCACCCAAAGCTTGCACCCCCTTGCAAAGGGTGCCGCCGGGGGGGCAGCAAAAGAGCCCCCAGAGATCAGCAGAAACTCCCCCTGTGCAACCTGATGCCCTTGCTTAACACCTCCCCCACACCTCCTCCATACACTGCCTCAACTGTGCAGCACGACTTGCCTGGGACAAGTCCATCAGGTCGGCAAACGCGTCGACAATGGCGCGGCTGCGGGCGGGGTCGGGGGCGTTGACGGTGGGCAGCAGGCGCTTGGGGCGCAGCGTGCGCACGCAGTCCCTGCAGGGGCGGGGGGCAGGAGGCAGCAAGCGGCGTGGGATGTTTGGGGATGTGGAACGGGGCGGCCGGGGCGGAGGGCAGCGGCGGCCGCAGCAGAAGAGGAAGTGGGTCAGGCATGGCTGGTGTGGGGCGCCAGCAGGGCGGGCGGAGCAGCAGGCAGCGGGACGGAGCGGGCAACGCAGAATGCTAGCTCTATTTCAAATAATAATAATAATAAAAAAAACCGACGTACCAGAACTCCAGCACCGTTCAGCTCCCCACAGCAGATCTTGCTCACCTGAGCTCCGGCCAGGAGGAGTGCTCGCTGTAGGGCACCCCCAGCACGGTGACATTGCCCTCCACACGCACATCCGGCCCGCCGCGGGGCCGGAACGACCAGCCTGCAGAGGGAAGGGAAGGTGGCGCCCGGGGTCAGCGAGAAAGCAGGCGGATGAGAGAGCCTGAGTATAGAGTCACCCACCGCTCCACCTCCCCACCGACCAGCGGCAGATCCCCTCGCTCACCGCTTCTTTTCATTTGAAAGACGTGTGAGAGCTTACCCGTGGGTTTGATGGCCACCACCCGGCTCCAGCGTGTGCTGCCAGCGATGCGGTCAGCCAGGGCCTGCGGGTGCAGCTGCTCCCCCATGCCCAGCACGTGGATCTGCACAGCAGGCACAGCAGGCAGCAGTCAGCAGGCACAGCGGGCACAAGCGCAGCAGGCACAGCAGACGCAGCAGGCGCCGGCCAGCAGGCACAGCGCAGGGTGCATTGTGTCCAGGGCCAGGTGCCGCCGCATGCCCAGCGTGAATGTCACGACAGGCACAGCAGGGCACGGCGGGCACAGCACGGTGCAGCAGGCGCAGCACCTGCGAGGTGGAGGCGTGCTGCCTGTCCAGCTCCCTTTCAGGGCAACTGCAGCGGGAGTCCATCCATGTCTGGCTGCCATCTACGCACACTGGCACCGGCACGCCAGCCCGGCCCTGCTCTGAAAGCTCCGGAGCTCTCACCTGCGCCTCCTCGGCCACGTCTGTGAGCAGCGCCAGCCACTCGGGGGGCAGGCCCAGCAGGCGCAGCAGCTGCAGGGGCGGCAGCAGGGGAAGGAGCAGGGGGGGGGGGAGTTCGGACAGTTGGGGAGGCCGCCAGAGCGCTGGTCGCGGGAAGAGGCGGCATGGAGGGATGACGCAGGGTGATGCCAGGGTGCAACCGCACCTGCGCCAGCCAGGGCGCGCAGGAGGAACGACCCTCTTCCCCTCTCTACCCGCCCACCGTCACCGCGCTGCCTGATGCCCCACTGGCAAGCAGCCCCACCTTGCGTTTGGCGGGCGTGCAATGCACCCGCCAGCCCAGCTGGTGGGCCGCCCCCAGGTAGGCCCGCTCCTTCCCTATGTGGTAGCTCCCCACCACAAACAGCGTGGCTGCAGGGCACAGTTGGGGCCAGGGCAGGGCGGGGCAGGGCAGGGAGTGATTGCTGCGGCATTGCACAGCAAAGCCCGGCCTTGCCAGGCGGCACAGAAAGGGGGCACACCCATTGAATGCACCCATACGCGCACGCTCAGGCCACCTTTCGATGCCATCTGACGTCGCCTCCGCCCCTCCTGCTGCTGCCATTGTGCCAGCAGTGCCGGCACATCCCAGGTATCAGGCCCAAACGTGCCAGTAGTCCATCCATGCACGCCCCCGGCCCACCTTGCTCCGCCGCCGCCTCTTCCGCCATCCGCTGCGCCAGCTGCGCCACCACGTCTGCCTGGGGCGGGAAGCACCACTTGGGCTGGCAGTACGTGGTGTCCAGCATCAGGCAGTCGATGCGCTGCCCCGCCAGCGCCGGGTGCGTGCCCATGCTGGGATGCCAGCGGAAGTCGCCCGTGTGGAGGACTGTGGTCAGGGCGGGGGCTGCTGCCGGGGCGGTGGGGGAGACTGCTGCTAGAGGAGGTGCTGTCGTGATGAGGGGTGTGCCACCTGCGGTGCCCGCCTGCTCCTGCCCCTGCCCCTGCCCCAACGGCCGAGGCGCCGCCTGGCTGGCGCATGCCGGGGTGGCGGGGCTTCCGGCGGCGCCGGGGGCGGCGGGCACTTTGAAGAGGAACATGACGGCTCCTGGGCAGTGGTTGGCATCCACAGGGGTGACCTCCACCTGGCAAGAGGCGGGGGGGGACGGCATGGCGGCGCGGCAGGAGGCAGGGTGGGGTGGTGAGAGAGGCATAATTGGTGGTCCGCCTTCCTCCACGTTGGGGGGAGGAAAGGAGGGGTGGCAGGGCAGGGGGCAGGGCGAGGGTGGTTAGGGAGGGATACCTGGTGAGCGCCTAGAGGGAGGAAAGTGGAGGGGCCAGGGCAGGGGGCAGGGCAGGGGTGGGCGATGGGCAGGGCGGGGTGGGTGAGGTGCACGCCCACCAGCAGATGCAGCGCGCGGCAGAATCGTGTGGGCACCCGCGCGCCAGCTCCAGCTGCCCCCATGCACACCCGCTCCCAAGCGCCCCACCCGCCAGTGCCGCATCTGCAGGCGATGCGCCACACGCCACACATGCCACCCCAACCACTTTGCCTCCCGCAGCAGCACATCCGCCCAGCGCCTCTGCCCGGCCATCCAAGCCCCCGGTACTCACCCCACAGATGGTGGCGGGCTGCCCGACCTCCAGGATGCGCAGGCAGTCGGGGCGCAGGTTGAAGTCGTGGCGTAAGATGCGGGCGGTGATGGGGGAGCAGAAGATGGGGCCTGCAGACCGTTGTGAGCGGGTGTAACAGTATCAAGAATGTGTGGTGGGCAAGCCAACTTGAGTGCGGGGGGCGACATTGTGGGGCAGCATGCCAGCAGTGGACGGCGACCGAAATATTGGGCCTGCAGGGGCATAAGGGGGGCCAGGGGGTGAGGTGCCAGTCGGGTGCGGTGCGGAAGCCTGCCTGGGTCAATGGTCGCATGGCGGGCAGACACACAAGAGTTCAGCCCTGTTGCGTGGTCAACATGTCAAGAGGGATAGGCAGCACAGGCGGGCAGGCAAAGCGGAAGCAGTTCACAACCACCAGACCACGACACTTGCAGCCGCCACATCTGACCCATCCAGTTGCCTCACCTGCGTTCCAAGAAGAGGCCAGCCCCGTGGTGTGGTCGCTGTGGGCGTGGGTGAGGAAGTAGGCGGTGCAGGCGGGGCTGGCAAAGCGGAAGCCGTCCACGATGAAGCGCGTGCCGGGCACCCACTTGATGCTTTCCACCTGGCTGGCCATGGCGGCTGGCGACAGGTGGCGACGGGTGGCGGGTGCTGCAGCGCACAGCTGCCGACAGGTGGCGGGGTGTTACAGCTGCCGACAGCTGGGGGCCACTGCTGGTGGAGTTGATGGATGGTGAAATGCTGTGCTGAGGTGTGCGAACGTGGTGAGACTGCCGGTGAGGCTGAGTGGGGTGTGCTGTGCTGCGCTGTGCGGTGCGGTGCTATACTGCTGCTGGTGCTGGGCGGGCTTGACCGAGTGAGCGAGTGTGGCAAGATGAGGAATGTGCAGGTGAGAAAATGCGCGCTGCTGGGCGCCCGCTGCTGGGAGGAAAGCTTAGGCGAGAGCGGTACGCATCCCCTCGAGGTCCTGTGCTTCACATGTCATCTCCTGCAGACATCCATGCCAACACAGCAAAGCACCAGTGTCAGCACAGAGCAGTGCCAATGCCAACAACGCAAAATAAAGCTAAGCTCACGCCCGCCCCATGTGCCCCAACCTGACCCGTGCTCCCGACGAGTACAGCTTAAGCTTACCGCCGTCCAGGTCATCGTCCAGGTCATCGTCCACGCCGTCGTCCAGCTCATCACCCTCGTCCCCGTCAGCACTGCCCTCCTCGCTCAGCTCTGCAGCACCCACAGGCAGGGAGACACACACAGGTAAGGACTTGAGCTCATGCAGACCGACCGCTTCACCCTCCTCGTCCTCGCACTCCTCCTTTTAGCCCTCCTCTGTCAAATGGCAAATTGCAGTAGCCCCTCCCCGGCCCATTGCACACGGCAACCCCCAGCAGGCCGCTCGTCGTCTTCTCACACACCCCAGGGGGGAGCCTGAACTGCAGCTTGCTCATGCGCTGGTGACACTTTGCCCTGCTCGCCCACCTCCTGCTGGGCATGCAACCCACATCCTGCGCTGCGGGCCTCCGCCTCTGTTGTGGGCCACGACGGGAAGCATCGCCCATGATCAGAAACCGCAAGTTTCATTGCTTCTCACCTTCGTCCGAGGTCAGCGCCTCGTCCTGCTCGTCCAGGTCCTCCTGCGCGGCAATCACGCCCAGCGGCTCCGCCTCCCGGTGGTAGTCACGCACCTCCACCAGCTGCGCCAATGGAAACATACAAGACATAACGTAAGCCAGCAATCCTGAAGGGCGTCACGCATGCAAAGCATGGCTGTAGCGGCATTCACGCCGCCAGCTGCAGAGGGAGAGAAAGGAAATTTTGCGGGAGATGTACAGGGCACTCTCTACAGCCACGGGTCCCTCCTCTCCGAGCAGAGGCCTCGCCGCGGGGCGGTCGCCGCTGCACCTTGGCACCCCGCCTGCCCGCTCTCCAGCACTCACCTCCTGTTGTATCCTGGCCTCCTGCCCCACGATCAGAGACACCTCGTCCGGATCAGCCTGCAGCTGCTCCAGCGTGGGCGGCGCAAAGGAGGGCACCACAAAGAAGGAGGTCATCCGCGACTGCCGGCTGGCACCGCCGCTGCCGCTCCCGTTCTGCCGGCGCCGCCGCCGCCGCTGCTGTCACCGCTGCCGCTACCGCGCTACTCCAAGAGTCTCGGCGCTGCAGCATGGAGCCAATGAGGATGCAGGAGTGACCACCAGGGACGGCAAAAGATGGATTGATCACTGATTCGCACAGGCGGCACACAGCTCCGAGCCGCTTGCCTGGTAGATGAAAGGCACCAATCAATTGTAGAGATGAGTTGCGCAGGAGCGTGCAGCGATCGCAACAGGGGGCGGGAAGACGACCGGGAAGGCAGGTACAGCAGGCCTCGCTCTACACCCGGAACGATGCAGGAAATCAATTGCTGACCTCAGACAATGCCGCAATAGATCATAAGGTCCATGTGTGCCCGCCGCCAGCGGTGACCTACCGCCACACAGGCGGTGGCAGTGAGGTGCACAAGATGGGAGTTCAGCAGCAGCAGCAGCAGCACATAGCATACCCCTATGATGAAAGCAGTGCAGGACCGTGTGAAGGTGAATTTCGAAGCTTGAACCGTGATACATGGAGTTGGCTTGCGGTATCGCCCCTGTACGCAACAATTTACACGCAGCAAGTGCCAGACAAGCAGGGCAGCAGAGGAAGGCTGGCCGGTAGCTCACAGCGCATGTATGAGGTGTGTGTGTATCAGTGTCACCCGCATGCACATGCACTGCAGCCGCCTGCCATGCATACACGCTCAGCTGCCACCATCTGCAGCTGCAGCCGCCGCCGCTTCTGCCGCCTGCTGCAGTGCTGCCGCTGCCGCTGCCAGCTCATCGGCTCCTCCCTCCAGCGCAGCACCCGCTAGGGCCACCTTCTCCCTGCACAGCAGAACAGCAATCAGAGGCACAGTAAGGGTATGCCGCATGCTTGATGGGCAGCAGCGTGGCACCATGGCAGGAGAGGAGCTCACATGCACGGCTGTTAGCGATGCACCCAACCTTTCGGCCCGCTCCCCAGTCCACGCCAGCTGTACAGCCTCCCACCCCTACAGCCGCACAGCCCTGCCACCCGCCCGCACCTGAGCTCCTGCGCCGCCTGCCGCCGCTGCTCCACCTCGCTGCCCAGCGTGTGCAGCAGCGTCCGCCGTGCCTGCACTGGGCGCAGCAGGTTGCACAGGTGCTGCATGTTGCGCAGCACCGCTGACGTGTTCTCCACCTGCGGGCCCGAGAGGGGAGAGGTGGGGAGGGTGGGGAGGTGTGTGCTTAGTAGAGGTCCCAGTGAGGAAGGCAGCACAGGCGAGGAGAGATGCGGGCAATCTGCTGGCGGGTGTAGGGCCGGGCAAGCGGGCGCAGTGGTGTGGCAGCCATAAGCAGCAAGAAGGGGCCATTTGAAGCCCACCTGGCGCGCCCACATGCTCGGCTTATCCACCAGCACCCCCAGCAGCTCCAGCAGTTGGGCCGCCAGCTCGCGGTGCAACGTCAGCAGCTGGGACTTGTAGTCTGCGATCAGCAGTGGCCGGGCAGCAGCAGAGGGGAGCAGGATAGTGAGGGGGCAGTGCGGCAGTTGGGCCGCCAGCTTGCGTGTGCAGCACCAGCAGGTGAGACGTGGGGTCTGCTTCTGAGACGGAGCACTGAAAGTGGGAGGGGGCAGGCCAGCACGGAGTGTGGGCGGACAAGGGGTGGCCCGGCCTGGGCGAAGAAGTGTGCGCTGCTGCCCGTTGCTGTGAATGCAACGGCACACTCCCAGCTGGTGTCACCCGGCGCACAAGGGCGCAGCTTAGAGAGCTCCTCCGTACCCCGCCCTGCCCACCTATGCTGCCATCAGGCTTTGCGTCATACAGCTGGCGCCCCGTCAGCGGCGGCAGCACCACCTCTGTCTGCAGGCGGCGGAAGGGGCAACGTGACGTCGTATGACACCCAGTGCATTAGCCTGGTGCGCTGGGCTGGGCTCAGGTAAGCCCTAGCACCGGTGCTCAGGGTGCTCAGGGATTGCCACCTTCGAGGAGCACACGTCCCCTGCCGCACCTTCTCTGCACAACACTTGCTGGCGGCAATCTCCAGCGCACAGCATGCCCGCCAGAGTACCACATCACTCAGGGCCACCCACTCACCGAGTCGGCAATGCCAAACTGCTGATAATCTCCCACCAGCGGCGGTGGCGGCAGCGGCGGCAGCGGGCGCTCCTCACTGCCGTCTGCGTCCGGACGGTAAAGCCGGTAGAAGGGGGGCGGCGGCGGGTACAGCTGCTGCTGTTGCGGCTGCTGCAGTGCTGCAGGGGGCTGCTGCGCGGCCATCACAAGCTGTGAAGGCCGGAGGTGAAGGTGTTGTCAGGCTGGCGGAACTAATGCAGCAGTTGTCTTTGTCAGCAATCAAACGCCACGGTTCGTGATCAGCGGCAGTGCGCGTATCAGGGCCCGAGCGCAGCAGGGCACTCCGCACGCTGACGAGGTTGCCAACAGTGTTCCACTGGCTGCCACAGGCAGGCGTCACCCCAAACCAGCAGTGTTGTACCACCTTACCTGACAAATATCAGCTGCCTTCCAGCCGCTGTGGCGACACTGCCAACTGCACGCTACTTTTCGTGCACGCAGGCCTTTACTTGGGGTTAGCGTGAGACGATATGCCGGCGTCGGGATGCCATAGTGCTCGTGTGGGCTCCCACAGCGCGATGCCCCTGCTGGTGGCTGCCCTGCTGCTTGTCGGCAGCGCCGGCAGAGCGGCGGCGGCAAACGGCGACGGCGGCACACCCGCTGGCGGCGGCTTGCCCGGCAGCATGGTCACTGTATTTGCTGCAGAGTGCAAGTGAGCCTGTGCTTGCCATTCACTGTGATGGTGTGCCTGCTATTGTGCAATTGCAAGCCCTCGTGCACCGCCCCAAGCATGGTCAGCAGAAACCAGGTGCTGCTGACGTGGGTGCTCGGCTCGGTTGCCGCATGCCCCTGCTGTCTGGAGGACTCAGCCGGTAATGCGTTTGGCACCCCGCCCCTCGATCCTGCAGTGATTACATGGACTGGCAGAGCATTGCAGTGGTGTACACGCACCGCAAGTCCAAGGTTCCAGGCCCCATCTACAGGTGCGCAGCCAGGGGGTGCAAGGCCCCTGCCACAGCCAGGGACAGCTGTGGGGCGGCGGCGCTTGCGAAGCTGGGTGGTGGATGGGTTCAGGCCAGCGAGATTGAGACCTCATCCTGCCTTCCTGTCCTACAACACTATCAGCAGCGATACGGGCAGGCTTGCCAGGCAGTTGTAGGCAAGCAGCCCACTCAAGACGCGCCCCGGCTGTCGGCCTCCCCTGCCCACCTGGTCCGCCAGCGCGCACACCGCCGCCCCGCCCCGCCCTGCCCTGCCCTGCTGCTCGCAGGATCCTGACCTGCGATGAGGCGGCACGCAAGGGGTACAAGAACTTGCACATCGTGCCCACACACCTGTCTCCCAGGTGGGTGCTCAGCGGGCGTGTTGTTGGGTGCTGCCCTTGCAGCTCGGGGTGGAGCGGCGCATGCCAGCAGGCGGCTGTTGCGCCTGTGCCGCCGTCCCCTTGTTGTTGGGCATATGCTTGCATGCGCGCTTACCTCATCCCAACTTGATACCAGGATCACGGGAGGGGTAGGCGTGCATTAGGTCTGCCACGCTCTCACCCCCACTCTCCCCCCGTTCACCGTTCCCCATCTCATCTCCCTGCCACGTGTCTGGCGTTAGAACAAAGTGACTCGAAGACGTTCAGCTGACCTGTCCTGTCCCACCTGCCCGTCGCAGCTGGACGTTCAACAAGCACAACAACGATGCCTACCTCGCCTACAATAAACCTGGGGCGCTCATAGATTGGTTGGAGAAGGTGAGCTGGGGTAGTGGCTGTGAACAGGCTGCCCGCTCGTCTCCCGCCGCCTGCCGCCTCTGTCCAACTATTCTCCACTTTGCGCTGCTTTGCTCTGCCCTCTCGCCTGCCCTGGCCCTGCAAGTATTACCCCAAAGCAATGTGGGCTCTCACTGCAGAGTCACCACGCCAGGCTGCGCTCTCTTCCCCAGTACACCTCTCAGCCCTCCCTCTCAGCCTTCCTCGCTCCCCTTGTGTGCAGGCACCACCCAAGGAGGAGTGGGTCCTGGTGATAGACCCAGACATGATCATCCGGGACTCGTTCCAGGAGTGGGGACGAGTTTACGGCGCAGGTGCGCGTGCAATTTATGGTGGCGAGCTGCTGGCATGAGGGCGCCAGCAGGGCGGGGTGGCGCGATGCACCCAGCACCTCGGCTGGTGGTGTCTGGATGAAGGGCAGCATTGTGGTGCGAGGCGCAAGCAGGCAGGCGTCTGTCTTTGCAGCCTGGCTCCTGCCGAGGTTTCACCGGGGCGCCCCAGCTGCCGCGCGCCTGCCCAACGCACCCTGACCCGCCGCCTGCCCCGACCATCCGCAGATCGCGGCTGGGCTGTCAGCCTGTATTTTGGGTACATGAAGGGGGTGGCCAACAATCTCTCTGCCACGCATGTGCCCGAGATCCCGCCACGTCAGGACATCCTGGCAGGTGGGTGTGAGTGCTGGGGGTGTTCGGCGGCAGGGGACGGCGGGACTGTGCCGTGCTTTGCGTGCTGTGTTGGGTGTGCTGGGTGGACATCCTGGGCAGCTGGGCTGGTGGGTGGGTGCAACGGGTGGTGGGCACGCAGGTGTGCAGGCAATGCTAGAGTGCTGTGGTTGGTGCTGTCGAATGGCTGACGGCACCCGGGCATCCTTGCGGCGTGCGGGCGCGCGAGTGTGCTTGGCTGGTGGGCGGGCGGCCAGGCAGTCTCTCTGTAGGTGCCTTGTTGGGTGCTGCGGGTGCGGGCCGAGCGGTCGGGTGGGTGGACCTGTGCTTCAAGAAGGAGCAGCGGCAGGCGTCGGGCGAGGGGTTTCAGGCGTGGGGCAGACCCCGACTGATGGCTCGTGCTCCCGCTTGCATCGTCTTTGTGCAAGGCAGGTCCACGCGGGCGGCGCGGCGACATGGCCAGCGGCGTGGTGCTCATGCACCGAGATGACTTGAAGCGGGTGGCACCCCTGTGGCTGCACTACAGCGAGGTGCGCGGGGGTGGGCAGGGCGGGGTGGGGCCATGGCTTGACTCCGCCTTTGGCCGCGGAGCGACAGACGGAGCGGCGGGCTGCCTTCGTGGCCAGTGACTCTGGCGGGAAGTCGCCGGTGAGATTGAGGTCGAGCACATCCAGACATCTACTCCCAAAGAGTGCACGAAATGTGATGTGTGAGTGCACTCTAAGCCCTCCGCAGGTGGTGCGGGACGATCCGCTCGGCTTCAATGAGACGGGGGATGAGTGGGCCCAGAAGTGGGGGCAGAAGGCGTGGATAAGCGAGATGTACGGCTACTCCTTTGGCGCGGCAAAGGCGGGGGTGTGGCACCACGTGGATTATCTGGCCCAGCTGTACCCGGGCTACCAGCCTTGGGGTGAGGGAGTGCATGGGCTTGCGGGCGCTGGGTTGGTGTTGGCAGCTGGTGGAAGGTGGGAGAGATCTGCTGGATGCCTCGGCTTGATGGGCTTCTGCAGGCGCGCAGCTGCACCCAGGCTACCTGCCGTTGAGTGCACGAGTGGGGTCTGCCCACAGGAGATACAAGCCTGCCGTGCTGCTGCGCAAGTGGCCGCCCGCTGCGCCCTCTCCCTGCGGCCTGGCATCCTGCGCTGGTAGCCACCACCAACACATGTGCGCCCGCCACCTGGCCCCCTGCCTGCAGACAAGCCCCTCATTCTGCACTACGGGCGGCTGTGGCAGGTGGGGGCCTGGTCCTTCCAGAAGCATTGGCTCCGCAGCTTCAAGGCGCTGCAGGTGGGTGGGCTACTGTGTGTTATGCTACTGGAGTTTTGCTGCTGCTGGGGCGGGGCACGGCTGCGGTACGAGTGCTCTGCAGTGGGGTGAGCGCATGCCCATCAGAGTGCTCCTAGTGCTGCGCCCTGCCCCGCCCTGGCATGCGTGCTGGTCACACCCTGCCCGCTGCGCTGCCTGCTGCCCTGCCTGCTGCAGTGCCCGCCCTGGCCGCACATGGACCTGCTGCTGACGGGGCCTGACGTGGCGGATAAAGTGACGGGCGGCCTCTTCCCGCACCCGCCACACCCCAGCGAGTTTGCAGACCTGGTGGGTGGATGGCTGTGGCTGCTTTCTTTTCTGTCGCTATGTGATGTGGGGGGCAACCCGTGTGTCAGTTGCCCACAGTGTTTGGTAAGAATGGGTGGGGTTGCACAGGCTCGCGGCCATGTCCTCCCAAATACTTTACAGGGCCGCTGGTTGGTGAGGGTGCTTACAGTTGTGGACATCGACCCCCACCAGTGTAGGCCAGGCAGGTGTGTGCACTCGGGGTTTAGCAGTGTGATGCTTGCTGCGTTGAGCTGTGCAGTGCTTGCTGGTTGCACCTGCGCTGTGCTGCAGATGCAGCTTCATGCCCGCGGCCTGCCTGCTTTTGAATGCTGGTGACAGTACTTGCACCCCCCCTGTGCCAGCTGTGCTGATCGCTGGCGTGGCACGGCATGTTTTGCCGCCTGATCCCCCCTCTCTCTTACTGGCCCTTGTGCCCCGCCTGCCCTTGCAGCCCGCACCACAGCGCTACAAGGAGCTTCTCTCCATTCAGGTGCCCTCTTTCTGATATGCTGTGGCTGTTGTTGGATGCACTAGTGAGCGGATGTGTGTACACGGTCTGTATACGTGTTGTACAGCTCGCTCCCGCCTCCCGCTGCTGGCTGCCCGCTGCCGCCGCCCATCTTCCCTCCAGCCAGCACAGCCGCTGTGCGCCCTGAATACTCATCCGACCCCGCCCGTCGTGCAGGTCATTGCCACCGTAAATGCGGCTCTGTGCGAGAAGCACCTGGTCAACTGCCCGCCCAGCAAGGAGCTGACGGAACAGTGTAACAAGGCAAGCGTGCCGCCTGGGGCGGGAAGGGCAGGCACTGGGGTTGTGCAGCTGGCACCCTCGTTTTCGACCTCTCTACGCCTGCCGCATGAGCAGAGAGCGGTTGGCAAGCGCCATTGTGCGGGGGGCGCCCGGCTGCTGCTGCAGAAGCCTTCCCGCCACGTCAGCACCCGCCGCGCCCACCCCTCCTCCGGTGCAGGTGCAGCAGCTGGAGAGGGACGTGGATGCCGCCCTTGTGGAGGTGGAGGGGAGCACAGACATATGCATAGACAGGCGAGCCGCGCCTGCTGCGCCTGCCTGCCTGCGTCGGTGCCCCCCTCGCGTGCCGCCTCTGCATTTGCGCGTGTGCTGACCGGTGCCTGTGCCCCCTGGGCCAGCCCTCAGTCGCAGTCAGTGTCCTGCCCAGCCTGCACCCCCCGCCAGATGCAGCCTCACACAGCCCCCTGCTGCTTTGCGCGCCGCAGGAAGCCGGCCACGGAGTGCCGCAACTGGGCGGCCAGGAGGTTGTGCCACCAGGATCCTGGTGGGTCCCCGGGGCGGGTGCATGGGCAGGGCCCGGGGCGGGCCGTCCCGGCGGCGTTGTGCGCGAAAGGTGTTTACATCCGCCATCTCATCTGCAGCACAGCCGCTATCACACAGCGCTTTCAGGCGTCATGAGTTTTGGCCATCCCGCTCTGGCCTTGCAGGCTTCATGCACAACTGGTGCCGCCAGACGTGCGGGCTGTGCCGCCTGCCGGCGGGGCGGCGCGAGATGGCGTGGAACGAGAGCCTGCCGGCCCTCAAGAAGCAGCGGGGTGGGCGCAAGGAGCAGCTGCCGCACTGGACGGAGAAGCTGGAGACAGCGCAGGTGCACCGCATGCACTTGGGCCATGCTGCTGGCGAGGAGGGGGATGAGGGCGGGACAGGCGGGAAGGATGACGAGGGCAGCGCAGAGCTTGACATCGGCAGTGGCGGAGGGTGGCCAGCCCCGCTGTATGCTGCAGCGCTGGTTGGCTGGGGCCTGCTGCTCGGCGGCGTGCTGGGCGTGCTGCTGCGCGGCTGGTGGGCGCAGCGCCCGCGGCGTGCGCAGGGCGGCGTCAGCCGGCTGCCCGCGCACGCCCAGGCGCGCTGGCGCCGCAGCGGCAGCAGCAGCAGCGGGGCAGGTGCTGCCATGCTGGGGTAGCACTGGTGGGGTGACCCACACATTTGTAACGAGAGCGAGCTGCATGGGTGGTTCCCGCCATTTTCAAACAACCGACCCCCCGGTACCCTGCAATGCCTTGACGCTCGGCAGGCCTGTGTAGGTGCCAGGCAGGGCCTTGCTCCACCCCACGGCACAGGAGTGTTTGGCTCTGGAGGGTGTGGGTGTGGTTTGGGCAGCCTGGAGGGGAGGCGTGGACCACGCATGCCGGATGGGAGGTTGGTGTGGGGGGGGGACGGCAGGAAGCTGGGGAAGATGATCCAGCGGTACCGCCCACGCTGAGCGGCACAGCGCAGGCTGCTACTGCAGAGGTGCCGAAAGTGGCACATTGTCATGCATGGGCACACACCTGGAAGAACGTCCATGTATGATCCTTGCGGTGAGTGATCAGGGCCCACGGTGTGAGCCCACTGCTTGCTTCCCGCCTTATCCTTGCCGCCACTTGCCACCGGGCTGCCGCCCCGCAGACCGCCGGTCTGTCGGTCAGTGACCTGCCCATTCTGGACTGGCATCTTTGGACTGCCCGCCCAACTCGACCGTTGGATCTTCGCATGTGTTCTCCGCCCTTCTGCGCCGCCCGCAGGCGCCAACAACCCGCCAACCACCCGGTTCCGAGGTCCTGAGTACACCGCCAGCAAGGCAATTGTCCCGGCTCGCATAGCAACTTCCACCGGTGTAGCAGCGGCATTGTGCGCTTGATTCCGATCCCACGGCGCTCTTCTTTCCCGTTTGATCCGCCCAGTCCCGCTGTTCGCCGTCGCAGTGGTAGGCCCCGCTCACAGCCCGAGGGCAACCCCCCTGCTCGCTCCCCAGCCCCGCTGCCTCTACTCTCAATCACGTCTCGATCCAACGGACAGGTGAGGATTGGCTGCAGCCCGCTGCAGGCACAGGGGCTGACACAGGCATGGCGTGCCAAGCCGGAGCTCCAGCCAGCTCCTCGGGCCCCAGCGCCAATCGCAGCTGCCTCTTAATGCCATGCAGCATTGGAAAAGCCGGGCGGGAACTGTCTGATATGCCCAGATATGAGCCCCAGCCTTGCCCCAGCCTGCCGCGCACTGCGCACGCTGCCGACGCCGCCCGCCCCGCCTTCACACGCCCCCCGCCCCCTTTTAGGCAGGAGCTGCGACCACGTGAGCATCTGGCGCCGCTGGGGGTTTGGGGTTCTACCACTGGGGCTGAGGGACCAATCACAGGCGGCCCGCAAGTGCACCAAGGTGCGTGGGGTCGAGTTCTTACTTGCGGTACGCAGCTTATCTGTGGCTGCCGCCGCAGCTGGCATGCGTGGCTGAGTCAACTGCCGTAGCTGAGCTGGGGGTGGACCATGGATTGTGGGCAGCACTCTGCCCAGCTGGGCAGAGGGTTTGCCTGGCTCACTGGAGGCTTTCGGGTTGGGGCGCGTGTGGGGCTGCGGTTGCGTCCGTCCGGGACAAGGGCGCCTGGCGGGACTGGCGGCGGCGGGACTGGCCTGGAGGGGGCGGTGCGGGTGCTGGCCTCCGGGCCCAGTCTGCCGGCGCCTTCCCCCACTGCCGGGCATGACTTGAAGCTGCCGCTGCTGGCTGGGCAGGTGCCAGGCAGCTACAGCCTGCGCCCGCAGCTGTGCAGCCCTCTGTAGCTTTCCCGCCTGGCGTGCCTTCCCCCAACAGGATGCCGTTGGGCGGTTAGGTCAACTCCCGTTCCTACCGCTCATTCACCAACCAAGCCACCAAGCCCAGGTCTGACCCGCTGCCTCTCCTTTCCTTCTGCGCCCGCCCCCCTGCACCGCGCCCCGCAGGCATCCACTCAGTGCAGCCGCCCGCCACACCACCATGGCCGCTGCCCACTCCCCCTCTGATGCCTTCACGGCGGTTGCGACGGGAGCGGCGTGCTGCCATGCGCCGGGGTCCCCGATGGACTGCAGTGCCCAGGCACCCACCGCTGCTGTGCCCGGGGCGTTGCCGTCCGTGCGAACGCGCCTGGGCCGGGCGGACGGCGGCCCCGGCTCAGCTGCCGCTGCCCTGCTCAGCCCGGTTGCCAGCGTGGCGACGCCGGCGGCCACCACTGCCCACGCCGCCAGCACCCCAGCTGCAGCTGCGCAGCAGGCAGCGGAGGAAGCTGCGGTCTGTGGGCTGCGTGCCGCCGCCGCGGCAGACGCCTCGCCCGCGCACGCCGCAGCTGATGTACCGGCCGACGCTGCCGTGGGCGCCGACGTGCCCGCCAACGCAGCGCTGATTGCCCAGCACGTGCACTCGTTTGTGCGCTGCGTGTCACGCTCGCCCCTGGTCAAATCAGCGCTGCTGGCTGTCGAAGTGGCGGCCGCGCACCCGCCCACCCCGGCGCCCGCCACCTGCCAGCTCAGCGCGGCGCCTGCCAGCTCAGCAGCGTCCAGCCTGGAGGCCACCCTGGCCCAGCTGCTGGCGCTGCACCTGAAGGCAGACCGCCCACAGGGTGCGCCTCGGGCTGCTGCTGCTGCTGCTGCTCCTGTTCTTCTTGGCACTCCCGCCCTTGCTGCTGCTGCTGCCGCTGCTGCTGCTGCTGCTGACCTTGCTGCCGCTGCTGCTGCCGCTGCTGCTGCTGTTGGCAAGTTGGTGCCGCTCCTCATGCTGCTGCCGCCGGTGTGCACAGGTGCCCTTCCGCCGCCATTACTGGCGCTACCTGTGCCATCCCTGGACAGTGCTACCACGATCAGCTGGCTGGGTGGCAGTCTGCCTGCCTGCCTGCCTGCCACCACCTGACATACCCCGCTGCCGGTGCAGCCTGCACGCCGCCCCCTGCCGGCTGCACTGTGGCACTGTTGCCCCGCAAACCTCCCACGCCTCTGATCAAATGCACCTCGTTTCACAAACACACAGACACACTCTTTGTCTGCTTTTTCAGGCTCTTGTCTGGTGTGCGCTCACCGCCCCCCTGCCGCCCCTCCCCCTGCTGCGCCTGCAGCCTGCGAGTCTTCCCTCCTGGCGGCGCTATGGGTGCTGGAGTCCTCCCATTCGGCAGACCGCTCCCTGGCCAGCACTTGCCTGGAGTCGTACCTCCGCCTGCTGGCCCTCTTCTCAGAAGAGGTGCGCCCCTTGCCTTGCATGCCATGCCGCTACAACACCATGACTGCCACTGCCGCTACAACACCATGACTGCACTGCCGCTACGACGGCGCCACTACAATGGCACTACAGTGCCAGCGTGGGGGTGGGAAAGCAAGGTGCAGGCGTGCTCGTAAAGCGCCCGTGCGTGCCTGTGGTCAGTTAGCTGTGAGCTGGTGGGCAGGGTTGCTTGGGATTAGAGTTCCGGGCATTGGCTGGCCAACACCCAAGGGTGAGCTGGCGTGGGCAGAGGTAGCCAGCAGCGGCGGCGTGGCGGGCTTGGTTGTGGCGCTGCGACTGTGCGGGGTGTGCGTGTGGTAGGTCGTGTCGCACGCACGCTGCCGCCTGCCGCCCCTGCCCCGCCGCCTCGCTGCCCCCAGCAACCCTGTGCCCCCCTGCCCTTGCGTCTCTCCCCACCCCCCCCGCCCGCCCGCAGCTGGTGGTGCGCATCACCGCCGACTGGCCCGCCTCCTTCCGCAAGCTCCGTGCCGTGCTGGTCTCCGCCCAGGCCGACCTGCTCTCCCGCCTGGACTGGAACGTGTGGCTCTCACACAAGTCTGACGTGGCGCCCGCCCACGCCTGGCTGTTTGGAGGAAGCCCCACGGGGGGAGGCCCCGCGGGCGGCGCCGCAGGGGGGTGCGCCGAGGCGGCAGACGCCGCGCCCTGGGCTGCCGCTGTGCGCGCTGTGTGCACCAGCGTCCGCCAGCAGGTGTGCGCGTTTGGGGGAGCAGGGACGGCTGGGTGCCCCACCCCGGGGAGCACCCCACCCGCGGCGGGTGCAGGCCCGCCGGCTGCAGACTGGCTGGCTGAGGCAGGCACATATGGCCCGGCGCATACAGACCTCCCTGGGGTGGCCCTGCTGCGTGCTGCATGCACTTGTTCACATGCAAGCTCCTTTGTGCCCTCCACATGTCGACTCTTGGCAAGCGCGCACCCCCATCTGGTCTGACGCGTTCTCACCTCGTGCCGTGTTGCACCCACCCGATTGGTTTTGTGGTGCAGGCGGCCGTGTTCCGGCGCGCCCAGGCCCGCGACCAGGCCAGGCACGCCACCCCAGAGCAGGGCGCCAGCGAGGCACGCCCCTCCAAGCGCCAGCGTGCACAGCAGGCATAGCGTGGCACGTCGCAAAGCCCACTAGCGGCCCGCCACGTGCTCGCTGCGGCTGGTGACTCACTTTGTGTCTGCTGGCCCCCTGGACCCGCCAGGATCCCTTCCCGCCCAACAGAGGCTACCCTCGCCCGGTGGGAGTGCAGAATGAGGCCCTCCGACCGGGCGGCTGAATAAACAGCGGCGCCAAGACCCGCAGTGTAGCGGTTGCCAGCTAGGCGCCGCATGCCCGCTCCCCTCCCTGTCCAACCCTGTCGTTCCTCCCGCCCCGCCGCCGGAAGCGCCCCCGCGGGCCTGATCCCCCCAATAAACGCTGCCTTCGCCTTCTGCCCCTCGCAATCGGTACCCTCCCCCTCGAATGAGTGAAAGCCCCCGTGCCCTGAACCTGAACCAACCACCGCTCACCGTACCCACCCGCTCAAGCCGCGATCGATTTGCTGTTTTGAGGCTCCACACCCGCTCCTCTCGCGCTTCATCCTGCCTAACAACTGTCCCCTCCCTTTGCTTATTTTTCGCCGAACACTGCCAGGCAGCCCGCACCCTGCTCTGCCCCGCGCACCTGCTTTCCAGGGCGCTCGCTCGCGAGCCCGCAGACTAGGCACATGCACACACTACACAGCACAGCATAGCTCGCACTGTCTGTTCGATCAACAAGCCCCGGCTCGTATTCACTGCCTGCCCCTTACAGACGGCAGTTGATTCCGGCCCTAAGCGCCGTGTATAGATCCCTCCCCCTAAGCAAACAGATGAAGCCCGCCCCTCCCCACCACATGCGCCGGTTTTCTTTATTGTAGCCCCTTTAGCTGCAGCCACCTTTTTCCCACACTGCGCCTCTGCCCCACCACAACAATGCATGAACTGCGATGCCGCCCTCCCCCCGGCCCCGCACTGCCCGTCCCTCCCCGGCAGCACTGCCTGCCAGCTGGCAGCCGCAGAGTGCCATCGTGCCCCCAGCACACCCACTGAATGAATGCCGCTTCCCGGCAACTTCCTCTTCTTTCCCCCTCCCCCTCCCTTGTGCTCCCTCTCCGCCTGCCCGACCCTTTCTTCCCCCGCCCCTTGGCCTTTCCCTCTCCCCTCCCCTTGTGCTTCCTCTCCGCCTGCCCGGCTCTCTCGTCCCCCACCTCTTGGCACACTCCCCATTTGGCTCCCCGGCCATCCCGAGCACTGACGCCTTCCCGCCACCTGGCACGCCTCACGCCAGGTGGCACCCCTTTGATTACCAAGGAGCGCCCCCCCACATGGCCCTCCCCAAGTCCCCCTTGCCTGTGCGCTTTCATTTGTGGCCGGCCCCCCTGCTGGCGCCTCACACCCCCACCTGCCTGCCCCCTCCACACCCCCACCCCGTTTCATGACCCGCCTCCCACCATCTCCCAGCTGCCAGCGCCCCCCTTTGTGCGGGGCGCCTGTCCGTCGGTGTTTCATCGCCTTTCTGCCCCTTGCCACAGCTACCTTCCAGCTTCCCTTCCCTAGCAGCAGGAGCCCCCAGGCCCACCCCCCCTAGTCCACGTCACCCCACCCTGCCTCCGCACACGGCCCCATCCTGAGTAGATTCCGTCCCGTTAATGTTGAGCTAGACGCACACCCCTCATTGCCCCAACACACTTGCGTGCATGGCACAGCACCCCTTGCGTAGTCGCTCGCCCCGCATATTGGCACGTGCCCCCCCACCCCTTGTGTACCCTGCTCCCACTTGCACAGAAACCGCCACCGCCCTGATTCATGCCCACAACTGTGCACTTGCCCCCCTGCCCACCTCCCCCCCCCCCTGTCCACCACACACCCCCGTAGCGCCCCTGTTCCCCTTCATTTTCCGGTCCTTGCTCTCCCTCTCCCCCTCTCCCCTCTGCCTCTCCCAGCCTTCCACTGCGGTCTGGTTTGATCTACTCGTAGTGTATGTATGTGTAAAGTCTGGTTGGAGCGTTCTTAATTACTAACCTAACAGAGGACCATTTCAGAGCAGGTTGGGGCAGAGGAGCAGGGCAGGGGGGAGGGGTCAGGGGAAGGGTGGCTGGATTGGATCGCACCGCCGTGGGCCGGCGGCACGCACGCATGCATGGCAGTCAAAATAAAAGGGCTTGGGGATGGCAGTGAGCGGGACCCGCTGGGGCGGCGGGGCATAGGCTCTCGCTCTCCGCCCACTCTCAGGGCGTGCTACTACTTGGTCGCTACTACTGGTCGCTGGGCCGCTAAAGAGGGGCGCGTCTGACGCTCTCCAGGGGGTCAAAAAAGCTGGGACTTGTTGCGGCTGGCGCGGCGGCTGCACAGAGGCCGGCGGGGGGTGCTGCCGCGCCACGCAGAGGGTGCAAGGGATTGGTACAGGCGGGGGGGGGGGGGGGATGGCACCAGCGGGCGGCGCCTCAGTCGCGCTTTGACTTGCCCTCCTCGCCGCTCCCGCTGCCCTCGGCGGCGCTGCCACCGGGCAGCAGGGAGCGCAGCCAGAGCTCGAAAGCAAAGGGGGTGTTGTCGGGTTCGGGCTCGTCAAAGGGCTGGCGGTCGGCGCTGCCCCAGGCGACATAGGCGGCTGCAGGGAGGGCGGGGCAGGGGCGTGCGTGCACAGGCAGGTGAGGTGGCAGCGACAGGTGGCGGCACTGGGGCCCGCAAGACAGCTGGCGGGCGGTCAGCAGGCGACACAGGCAGGCGCGGCTTTGGCAGCGCCGGCGTACGGGCCCCTGTGCCCCCACCAATTGGCGCGCCTCCCTGCATCCCCAGAGTGTTCTTGGAGTGCTGGAGGCGATGCGAGCGCAGAAGACACCTCGGCCATCCCCCACCTCATCCCCGCTTGACAGCAGGCGCCCTCGGGCTGCCTGCTCAGCCTTCCATCACACGCACGGAACCCTGCAACGCGGCACCCTGCCACCCGCACCACCCGCCGCCCGTGGCACACACCAGGCGTCGGCCCGCCCTCCCGCCCCAGCGGGCTGCGCCCGCCCACCTTCACACCCCTCGGGCCCGCCCCGCCCACCTGAGCCGGTGAATGCGGCTATTAAATCAAATAAGGAATGGAAAGGTACCTGGGCAGAAAAGAGCCCCTAACAGCCCGGCCCCCCACCCATCTGAGCCGGTGAATGCGGCTACTTTGAAAATTCAGCAGTGAACAGCGGCACACAGCCCCCGCCCACCTGAGCCGGTGAGGAAGAAGAAGATGGAGGGGGCAAAGAGCGCCAGGGACCAGGAGGCGGTCTGGTCGTACAGCCAGCCTGCAGGGCGGCGGGGGTCAAGACGGGCACACAGGCGGTGGGTCACACAGGCACACATGCTGCCAGGCACACATCAGGTGGCATGATCGATGGCGGCACGGAGGCTGTGGGGCACGCAGCGCAGGGTGCGGCACCGGGCCGTAGCAGCGGGCTGGGCCGGGCCGAAGCGTGCGTGGGTGGGTGGCAGGCGGGCCCGCAGCGCATGGGCCGCTTGTGGCTGCCTGCTTCTTGCTCCCCAGCTGCCGCAGTGCCGGACGCACCTGGCGCCAACATGGCCTGCCTGACCGCCTGCCTGCTACCCACCCAACAAACCCTGCCTCCCTGCCTGCCTGCCTCCCTCCCTGCCTGCCTGCCAGGCTCACCAGTGAATGCAACGCCCACGATGCCCGGCAGCGCGCCCGACGTGTTGGTCATGCCCAGCAGCACAGAGGCGTACCGCGGCGACAGGTCGGCATGGTTGCAGTACAGCCCAGCCAGGGAGAAGCTGGCCAGGCCCAGGGAGAGGGTGACCAGGCCTGCAGGGGTCACACACAGATCCAAACGGAGGGCAGGCTGGGCGGACGAGCCGAGGCAGGCAGTGTAGGAGCAGCGCAGCAGGCGGGGGGCGGTATGCGGGAGGACCAAGACGCAGGCGGGCAGGCAGGCAGGTAAGCAGGCAAGAGGGTGGGGCCAGGGATGGGGCACAAGGCCCACCAAGGTGCCTGTGCAATGCCAGTCGAGCAACACTCTCGCCCTCAGGCACACGGAGGGCATGCCAGGTGTGGGCACACACGTTTCTGGCATGCCTGGTTGACGGCGAAACACACACCACACCCTCCATGCCCTTGCTGTGTGCCCCGTGCGCCACAACGCCAGCATGCATGCTGCCATGCAAGGCAGGCGCCTGTGCTGAAGCTCACCCACGGTGGCAGGGCCGCTGTCCAAGCAGCTGGCGGCCAACAGGCAGGCAGCGGGCCCCAGGAACGCCGTGCACTGCGCCGCCTTGCGCACGGTTTCCACCGGCACGCCGCGCGCGATGAGGGCGTCTGCCGAGGGGCCTGCGATGGCGGACACTGCGATGGCTGCAATCGGCGGCAGCAGCGACACCTGCGCGGCACACACACAGACAGGGAGAGGGGGGGAGGCAGGTCAGGCATGCATGGCGTGGCGTCCCACATGCACAGCGCCCCTGCCGCCTCATGTCTCACCACCTGCCCCAGGTCCATGCCCACTCCGGCCCCCACCTGTGCAGCCCGCCCCAGGTCCAGTGAGAGGCTGTCTGTGAAGTAGGTGGGCAGCCAGGCAAGCATGGTGTAGTGGAACCTGCGGGCGGGGTGGGGGCCAGGCGGGATGGTTGCGGAGGAAGAGTGGATGAGAGCGGCACTGTGGCGCAGCCAGCTTCCCCCCGCCCCGGCACATGCGCTTTAGCCTGCACACCTCCAGTGCACCGGGTGGGAAGGAGTGTGCATGACGTGGAGCAGGGAAGCCCAACCGTGGGCAAGACCTAATTGTCGACTGACAGGTAGACCACCACCCACCAGTTGTTGCAGTAGTGGGTGTAGCCCAGCGCGCGCAGCGCGGGGTTGCGGAGGAAGGCGCGCCACGGCACCGGCGCGCGTGCGTCAATCACGCCCCCGTGCCCGCCATGCCCCGCCAGCGCCGCCCCATCCGCCTCCTGCTCCGCTGCCGCCGCCGCGGCGGTCGCTGCTAGCGCGGCGCCCTTGCTGCCGCTGCTGCTGCGGCCACTGCTGACGCCATTTGCCGAGGTCAGCTTCTCAACCAGCTCGGGCTCTGTGGCGCGCACCTCCTCCACCACCCTCTCCCACCACGTCACCCACAGCAGGCCCATGCCGCCAAACAGGTAGAAGACGGAGGGCCAGCCAAAGTGCTCGATGCAGAGGGGCGCAATCAGCAGGCCCAGCAGGCTGCAGCACGGCACAGCACAGCGGGGCGCGAGACGCGAGGCAAAGGTTGGTCCAGAGTGGGAGAGTGT
Source organism: Micractinium sp. NFX-FRZ (assembly GCA_029339195.1). Classification (NCBI taxonomy): domain Eukaryota; kingdom Viridiplantae; phylum Chlorophyta; class Trebouxiophyceae; order Chlorellales; family Chlorellaceae; genus Micractinium; species Micractinium sp. NFX-FRZ. The sequence goes on from JAPTJF010000300.1 coordinate 62,580, forward strand.
GCATGGGGTCTGCACAGGGACGTCGAGCAGAGTGCTGCCCAAACAAAGGGGACATGCACGCAAGCCTCTTTCCCCCAACCCAAGCTGCCTCTCCAACCAGCAAGCACAGCGAAGCTCGACCGAGCAGCATGCACCCCCCCAGCCTGCCCCAGCACAGCCCAGCACAGCACAGTGCAGCGCACCCCACAACCCAGAGCACTTGGAAGCCGCACCTGCCCACGTGCAGCCCTCCAAACACAAAGGAGATGGCACGGCTGCGCTGGTCAGTGGGGATGGTGCGCGCCACAATGTCGGTGGCAGCCGACGGCGCAACGCCCTCGCCCAGCCCCACCGCCGCGCGCGACAGAAAGAGGCCCGGCAGGGTGCCCGCCAGCAGCGGCACGCCCGCGGTGGCGGCTGCGGGGCGGTTAGGCAAGGGGAGGGGAGCGGGGCACAGGGTTCAGAGGGCGGGCGGCGGCGCTCTGGCACACCAGCAGGCTTGCAGGCTGGGTCATGCCGCACCTGACGTGCTTCCATGCACCAGCACCCGTCCCGCTCCCAGCACCGTTCCTAGGCCTGGCAAGGTGCGGGCACCAAGGCCACCCCGCCCACTATCAACCGTGCCTCCCAGCGCCTCGGCCCTCCTCCTGCCTGCCCCAGCTGTCGGCATGCCTGCGCCCGCTTCCTGCATGCCCAAGCCCCTCCTCCCGCATTGCCCCGCCCGCCTCACCACTCCACAACGCCACGCCCGCGGGCAGCACAGTGCGGCCGCCCAGCAGGGAGGAGGCGTAGCCGCCCGGGATCTGGCTCAGCAGATAGCCCCAGAAGAAGGAGCTCTGCACCAGGCCTGCAGCACAACACGCAGGCAAACAAACAATGATGAGACCTTTCGTAGCTTATATGCTCAGCGTGCTGGCTGAGCAGGTGGGGGCGGATGCAATGCACGGCGACGCCCCAGGCAAGCGGCACCGTGCGCCAGAGCCGGCAGCAGAGTAGCACCGCGCGCACAGGGCAGCGCCTAGGCAGCAGCTGCCCTGCCAGCACCCAACAGAAGTGACAGCGCAGCACCCACCTGCCACGGTAGGGGACCAGCCAAAGTCCTGGGCCATAGGGATGATGGCCACGGAGATGTTCACCTGCAGGCAGTGATAGGCACAAGAAGCAATTCAAGACATGTTCACCTGCAGGCAGTGATAGGCACAGCACATGTTCACCTGCAGGCCAACGATAGGCACAGAGGCACTTCAAGGCATGTTTATAAACGTCCAGAGATGAAACGAAAATGCGGCACACCGGCAATGTGTGCCAATGCTCAAAAGTAGGACCAAGCATGGCGGTGGGAGGGAACGGGCGACAGAGCGAGGCTGCGGCAGAAACAGAGCAACAGCTGACCGGGGCGACAACAACTGAAACAGACAGCTGACGGTGTGTTCGCGTCCGCTTGAAGCGTCCGCAGCACCTACAACCTGCTGCCATTGGCATGCTGGCGGCATTGACCGCCGTATGGAGGCTGTGCCGCACCAGCCCATGCAGCCAGCGTGCACCCATGGCGGCGGTGCCTGGCAGGGATGCCCGCTCCCCTCCCTGGGGCTGGCCTCGTGCCCCCCCTCACCTTGTCCATATTGCAGATGACAAAGGAGAGAGAGGTGGCAAATATGAGCTTGTAGCGCCCAGGGAGCTCAGCCCACAGCCCCTTTGCCGCAGGCTCGGGGCTGGGTGCGGCGTCGGCGATGCCCGAGGGCGCCGGCGGCGAGGCGGCGCGAGCTGCGGCAGCTGGCTCGGCCAGCTGCCGGCTGCTGAGCGTGCGGCTGGTGGATGATGGCGTGACAGCTGAAGCCGGTGGCAGCGGCTCGGCAGCCTGCCGTTGCGGGGGCTGCTGGCGGCACACCACCGCCGGCGCCTGCCGCTGAACCCCCGCTCTGCCCCGCCGCGGCGCGCCGCACCTGCGGGGGCCAGCCAGCAGCGTCAGGTGGTGTCTGCGACTCCTGGTCGATCGCTGAACCGGTCCGAGCCCCTCGCCACAGCATAGCGGCGGCTTCCAAGGCAGGCAGCCCCACTTACCGCGCGCCGAAGAGGCGAGCTGTGCTCGGCGCGCCTAGCGCATGTGCCCTCATAGAAACAAGTCCTCGTAAAGGAAGCTACGGGCTCGGTGCGGCGGGCACCCGTTTACGCGGCGGCGAGGCGGAAAGACTCGCACAGCCAGATGGTGGCAGTGCTGAGCGCCTCCTCTTCTGCTTCAGAATTAGATAATCTGACTGCTCAGTGGTGAGCCTGCCCCTTTGTCTGACAGTTCGGCAACATCCACGTGGCAGCTTCTTCCCAATCGTGCGTTCCCGGTGGCCCTGCGATCGGCGCTGCGCCAGCTTCGCCTGTTGGACCTTTCAAGTGCGCCGGGAGCGTTCATAGAGCAGTCATGGTGAGCGCGAGCCGCTGGCAGCACTCGTTAGGCGTTCCATTGCGCCAGCTTGCCAGTCCGAAGTACATAGTACGCCAACCCCTTGCTGTATGCCTGCCGGGTGCTGGCGGGGAGCGCCCAACCCTTCGAGACGCACCCTCCTTGCTCCTGCCTCTTCCCCTGGCTCTTTATGCGTTCCTCAAGAGCTGCTCGGTCGCCTGGCAGGTCAATTTGCGCCCGCCAGTCGCCGCCTCGCTTGGTGCTGGCCCCTGGCGCTTACTGCCGCCGCTGCCGCTGCCGCCGCCACTGTTGCTCGTCCCAACCCCCCAAGAAGCGCACCTTCCAATACCTCTCCTTGACCTGCAGGCTGCCAAGATTTTGGCCAACATCATCATCGCAGGCGGCACAGTGCTGTTCCGCGCCGCCTCCCAGGCCTACCGCCAGGCCATCATCAGTGAGTGTTCCTGGGGCACCGGCAGGGGGGCTGCAGAGGGCGTTGGGCAGAAGCAGCACCGGTTGATGTGCATCGAGAGTGGCTGGGCTGCACGCATATGGCTGGCCTGCATGCACAGAGTGTCCGGCGCCGCTGGCAGAATTGATTTGGGGTTTACAAGAGCCAGCCCAAGCCATGGGGGCGGCATGCCGAGGCCGCTGCGCCGGCGCTCCCTCCCCTGTCCCTGCAAGCTGGCGGGAAGGGAACTGACACCGCTGGTTTTCTGTGCTGCACACTTGCAAGAACCCTTGCTGCCCCGTATGCCCCACCGCTGCCTGCCTGCATGCCCCCCCTCCCTCTCTGCAGACGGCACCAAGGCGGGGGTGGCGTCAGAGGGAGTGAACGCGGCGCGGTCGGCGGCTGGCAAGCAGCTGACGCTGCAGGAGGCGCAGATGATTCTGGGGATTGAGCCGGGAGCCACGTGGGCGGAGATTGTCAAGGTGGGCTGGGATGAGGCGGTGCAGCAGCAAGGTGTTTGGCCTCTTCGGGGGCGGGGCGGGCCAGGGGGCCGAGGCTGAGTGAAGGCCAGGGGGTCCCAAAGATCTGAATCCTTCACCCTGAATCCCTCGCCGCAGAAGTACGAGCACCTGTACGCGGCCAACGAGCGCAGCGGCTCCTTCTACCTGCAGTCCAAGGTGTACCGTGCCAAGGAGCGGCTAGAGCAGGAGTTCCAGGACCAGGGGATGCCCACAGACGAGGGCAGCGGCGGCGGCGGCGGCGCAGGCGGCAGCGCGCAGCAGCAGCAGCAGCAGTCGGGCGGGCAGTGAGGCGGGCAGCGAGGCGCGCCTGGTGCCAGCCCCGGCCGCTCGGCCACTTCTTGCTTTTGCGTCTCTCCCTGCCTGCTTGTCGTCCCGGCTTTGCTCTTATGTGTATCAATACGCTCCCACCCGCTGCCACCTGCCATTTTTTTCTGCCTCCACTCCTTCTAGCTGCTTCTCTTGGCCCTGCTCCTGCTGCCTCTCGCGCTCATTCCTTGCTCTCTGCCCTGCTGCTACGCCTCTCCCCGTTGCCCCATTTTACCTGTTTTCTTGGCCACCCATACGCCACATGACCATTCCCATTCTGCCACCTCAGCATGCACACACATGCGCACACTTCTGAGCCTGTGGCGTGTCCCTCATGTAACCACTGCTGGTTTGCATGCTTGGTGTTGACAGTTGACATCTAGTGCTGGTAATTGACATCAGGAGACGAAGCAGAGGAAAACGCAAGGGGGTATAACCGCCAGCTGGCACGGACGGGAGGCAAGGAAGGAAGAGCCGGTTGGTTTGGGTGGTTGTGAATCGAAATCCAGTCAAGTCGAAACAAAGCAATTGTCAAGAAGCAAGTCAAGGGGGGTAACAAGTAGGGTGTGTGGGGGGGGTCCTGGCGGGAGGGGTTCACGCTGGCTGTACCGGGCTACACATCTGCCAGCCTACGAGCTGCCATGCTGGTGCTGCCGCCTGCAAGCTGATTAATCTGCACCTGCAGCCCTGAACAGCCTGCTATCACAGCAGCGTGGTCGCCTTGCATTCATGGATGGGCTGCGGTCAGCGCTGCCGCCGCCGTGCCGCCTCCTCGCCTCCCTGCCGCGCCTGCTGCTTCCCCTCGCTCGCACCCTCACCCTCCTGCTCCTCTGCCGCCTCCTCCTGCTGCCGCCTCGCCTCCTTCTGTGCAGCTTCTGACTGCTTCAGCTCCTCCTGACTCCTCAGCTCCTCCTCTTGAGCGATGACCTCATCCTCTTTGTTGATATCCGGCTCCCGGGAATCGCCGCGCTCCGCCGCTGCAGCCAGCGCTGCCTGCTGCTCTGCAGTGAATGAGTCTTGCAGCTTCTGCGGGGCAGTGGGCAGGCGAAGTCGGCAGCAGTGGGGTGCACAGTGGCGTGAGGTGTGCTGTGGCAACCTATGCTCAATGCCCTCCGGAGCACCGCCGTGCGAGTGCGATGCACAGCACGGCACAAGATAGCACAGCACAGCATAGTGTGGCCACTCACCCCCAGCAGCAGCTTGTCCCACTCCTGCGCCAGCACCTCGGAGCGTGCATAGCGCCGGAACACCCCCTGCTGCCGCGTTGCCATAGCCTGCGGATGGAGGGATGTGGGGCGAGGAGTACACGCGAGGCAAGGCGTTAGTAGCCATCAGCGGGTGCGGCGCCTCAGCAGCACTGGGGCCGCAGGCGAGCGGGGCGGGCAGGGGAGCCGGCCACCACCCTGCCGCCCCTGCCGGCACATGTGCACAAAGCACCCACACCTGCGCCGCGCGACGGGTCTTGCAGGAGATGCAGGTCTGCTGCTCCTCCCCCGCCCCAAGAGAGCAGGTGTCCCTCTTTTGTGTTCGCAGCAGCTCACCTGCGCGCGCAGGCACGTCTTCTGGGAAGGGCCTGGTGCCAATACCCACCCACCCAGCCCACACACACCAAAGGCACATGTTCTTGCACGTGTCAGCAGAGCATTCACCTGCGCGCGCGGCAGGTCCTGCAGGAAGGGCAGGATCTTCTCCTCCAAGTCCCTCAGGTCCTCCTTGGTGCTGATGGCAGTCACGTTGTCCTGCAGGGAGAAAGGACGGGACACAAATGCGGGTCAGGTGTGTACTGTGCTGGTAGCCGGCATAGTGTGCTGCAGGGTGCGACTGCGACCGCGAGCACGAGGCATGGCACAGCGCAGCGCGCCCCGTTGACATGCGGGTGGATGCGGGGGACACCAAGGAGCGCACAGCGCACGGCCGGCACAGCGCACGCAGCATGCACAGCGCATGCAGCATGCACAGCGCAGCGCACCTCAAAGATGGGAGGGTGGATTTTGAAGATGTCTGCCCGCGGCTTGATCACCACACAGCCGCTCATCAGGATCTCAAAGTCCTGAGGGAGGGAGGAGGCAGGTGGCACCAGTACAAACGTCTGATTGAGACGAAGAGCTCAGCATTGTCACCACGGGCAGTGTTGTGACGGCACGGAAGATGCACCGCTGCAAGTTATGGGGAAGACGGTGCAAGCCTGCCATCACCCGCCCACCCCACGCCCCGCCCCCACTCCCACCGCCCCCTGCCCCACCTTGTGGCTCCACTCGCCCCAGCCCCAGGGGCTCAGCACCAGCTTGGACTGCTTCAGCAGCTGGATGTATTCGTGGTACTCCAGGCGCTCCCCCTGCACACGGTGGATACGGAAGGAAGCATGCTGAGTCAGGAGGAACAGGGCTGGACACAGAGGGGTGGCTGGACAAACAAGAGAAACAGCGTGGCTGCAGCTGGATGCACTTGTGGCGCCCCATGTGCTCACCCTAATGCAAATCAGCAGTACACAGACGCATGTCGCCGCTGCCGCATTTGCCTCTAGCTGAGCCACAGGAACCGCGTAACATGCCCCACGCTTTCCCAAATTGAGGGCACACAACGTGAGGCTGGCTCAGGTCACGCACCTGCGGCACGTACACCTTGTACTTGTGGCCCCACTTGTCCCGGAACGCGCTCAGGGCCTTCACCGCCGCCTGCCTGCACACGCCGACGGCTCGGAGGGCAGCAGGGGGCCAGCTAGCGAGGGGGTGGGCGCCGCAGGCAAGGAGGCCGCCTGCTGCACCGTGGCTCCCCAGAACACACAAACATGCATCATCCTGCCACCCAGGGAGGAGCAGCAGCTGCACCGCACCAGCAGCTGCACCGCACCTGTGCAGAGTCACTCCCGACACCTCCGCCTTGGCCTCATACTCCAGCTTGCCAATGAAGGTGACGTCGTAGGGGCGCTCAGACAGCGGGGGGATGGGCCAGCGGTTGTGGTTCTTGCTGCGGGCGGTGGTATGAGGGGTGGGGGGGAGGCGGCAGCGGTGAGGGATGGAGCTGGATGGAGAGGGGGACAGGCAGGGGCGAGCAAGGTACCAGTGGGTGCAGCACTGCAGCAGGAGTGGGTGCGCAGTAGAGTGGCAACGCGTTGACACTGTGCCCTGCATCTCAGGCCTGGCTGGCCAGCTGGCAGGCTGGGGCGCCTCACGTGAAGAAGCCGTGGAAGCGCACAAAGCCCCAGGAGCCGCCGCACTGGATGGGGTTGGAGAAGCGCGTGGTCATGGGCAGCAGCACCTCCATCTGCGGGGGAAAGAAGAGGGGGCGGAGCTGTTGGAGGCCGCGGCACTGCTGCGCCTGCCATCCGTGTGCGCTGCACGCCACTACCATGGCCCAGCACCTTGCCACGGCCCCTCCTGCAACAGCACAGCGCAGCACAGCACAGCCTGCGCACAGCACCAGCTCCCAACCACTCGCCCACCATGCCCCGCACAAAACTCCACGCCCACGACACAGCCACACCCTGCCGTCCCCATCCCGGTCTGACACAACCACCAGCCCTCATCTTGCCCAAGATGGAAGCATTCCACCGCCCCGCCCCACGCACCCACCCCACCACCTTCTAGATGCCAGTTTGTGTCATCCCGTGCGTTCCACACCCCACTTTCCACAAAGCCGCCGCGCACCCACAGACACCAGCCCACGTTCACCGCAACGCGTTCACCTTGTCCAGGGTGGACTTCTTCCAAGGCCGCTCCCGCATCGTCAGGAACTTCTCCCCGCCCTCCACCAGCGGCGCCATCAGAGCTGCAGCCAACCCATTCATTCGTGCAACTGTCAGACATTGAATCAATCCACCCCATCAATTGATTATGTTATCAATCTCAGTGGGGGCTGCCCCCACACAGACGCTCCTCCCGGGCTGCGCTGCCCTCTCCTGCTTCTTAAAGCACTGCACCAAACGCCCCAACTCCAGGCCCTGCCCTCCCTAGACACATTTACCCACCCACCCACCCACCCACCCAGGTGCGCGCGCTCCTCCAAGTAGGGCCCGTTCTGCTTCTCCGGCGGGTTCACCAGCACATGCTTGATAATGGCCAGCGTGCGGTTGCTCTCCGTGAATGCCTCCATGTCTGCGGAGCGGGGACACGGAGGGGTGGGTCAAGAGGGTTGATGGGGCCAAATGACGGGGGAGAGGAGGGTCGGTCAAACAGGAGGCTGATGGGGGTTGACACACGCACTTGACACTGGCCAGCGTGAGTTGCTCTCCGTTAACACCGCCACCATGTTTGTCGTGGGAGGAGATGGGCTGGGATTTGGGAGGCTCAGCAACGAGCTGTGCCGCAAGCTGTGCCGAACGCCAAACAAGCACCGGTGAAACCCGGTGAACATCTCTGGGGTGGTGGGACGGGGTGGCAAGGCGGAGCTTCTGCCTGGGAACAACATGCAAGCCCAGGTCTTCCCCGCCGCCCCCCGCCTTGAGAGGCTGCCCTAATGACAGCCTTCAAGCCCTGCTGGAGGTGGACTCACCCTGGGGGACCATGAAGGTGCCGGCACCGTACTGCTCAATGAGGAAGAGGCGCTGCCAGGGGCGCATCATGTGCCTGGAGTGGGGACACGGGGCAGCACAGTGAGTTCATATTTTTAAACTGATGGGAAGCAGAACATGCGGGCGTGCATGACGTGCCTTGCAGCGGCTCACAGGCGGTGCAGGGCCGGCGGAGCAAAGAGGCGGGCACACCAGAGCAGCACAGCAGCGAGGGCAGGGCGGGCACGCAGGGGGCGAGAGCACAGGGAACCGACGCTTTCCATTTCATGGCAGAGCTGCCGATCATGGCAGAGCTGCCGATACACGGCATGCCCCACCCGCACAGAACAGTTTCAAAGCGCGCAAAACTGCACTTTGCTCACTTGAAGGGGTAGAGCTGCCAGAACATGGTTGTGCTGGTGATGAGCACGTCGGCGCAGCTGGCCATGCGCCGCTCCGACGGCGACTTGGCCTCGCTCAGAATCCTGCGAGAGCAGGCGGGAGGGATGGTCAGACGTGGCAGGCAAGAAATGCAGGGCAAACCAGGTTTTGGGGTGACAGAATGTCCCGAATCTAGGGCGTGCTGCTCTGTAGCAGTGCAAAACACTGCCTACTGCCGACATCCACATCCACAAGACACATGCCTGCCCCCCAACTTGAGGCTGCACCACCCCGGCACACGCACTTGAGGTTGCCCCAGCCCAGGGCGCGCAGCTCGGGTGCAATCTTTGTCATCACCGTCTGCCACCACAGCTGGTAGTGGCTCCACTTCTTGGAGGGCGCGCTGCCGTCCTCCATCTCCTCAGTGGGCAGCACCGCCGCGCACTGCACGGCAGGGTCGCAGCGGGCGCAGGCGCACGCAGGCCAATTGAGGGGCATGCATTCGCGTGCAGCGCACCTCCTCGTTGGGCAGCACTGCAAAGCACAGCATTCTCACAGCATGCACTGCGTGCAGCGCACCTCCTTGGATAGCAGCACCGCCACGCACTGCACAGCACAGCATTCTCGCAGGATGCGACACGGCACGACACAGCCATCCACCCGCCCACGCATGTCCCCCAGCCTGCCTGGCCGCCCGGTCTGCCACCCCTGGCCCCCCATCGCACCCACAGGCACGCACCTCATCCAGCTTGCCCGACCACCCGCCAAAGCAGCCCGTCTTGGTGACGTCCTTGCAGTGGGAGATGATCTTATCCAGGCAATCATACACCTGGCGCTCTGGCATGATGTCCTGCCTGCAATACACAACACCATGTTCATTGGCATCTGTCGCCGATGCGCTGACTTTCTCACTCCCCTCCGCCATCAGCACTCTGCCAGCTAGAGCGATGTTAGCACGACGTGCATGCAGGCAGCTGGCGCGTTGGGTGGTGGCACACCCAGCCGCCAGCACTTGCCCGCCGCACTAAGTCGAGGCAGCGCAGCGTTCAGCCATTGCGCCGACTCTGCAGTGCATACCACTAAACAAAGGCACAGCACATCTTAGAGTGGCCAGCACGCACCTGCGGCACACAGAATCCAGGACGATTGCCACCCGCAGCGAGCGCAGCTGGTCGGAGGTGGGCGGCCAGGAAGGCGCGGGGCGCGGGGCGCACCACAGGTCTGCCTCGTCCTGCACCCAACAACAAAGGAGGTGTCACCCAGCAAGGCGATTGGCGGTGTGCGCACATGCCCACTGTGCATCCAGCAACCACAGCAAGCAGGCGGGCAGGGCTGCGCACTTGGCCCGGCACCCCGCTTGGTTTCAGCCGCACCTGCCGCTCCGGGACGCCGACGTCCAGAGGCAGCGTCAGGTCGTTCACATACAGTTGTGACCGCGGTTGCACCAGTTGCGGCTCCGACCGCTGCGTACTCCATCCCACAAAGAGAAGGACGAGGGCCGCAGCGACTGCCACCTGCAGGCCGGTCTGCGAGCGCCCGGCGGCCGTGCCAGCTGCCTCCCGCTTCGCTGCCACCATTCTGCCGGCTGCTTCAGATCGAGCTGGAACCCCTGCGCGACCTGGGCGCGGGACGCCCTCAACAAACTGCAGTAGCAGCAGCAGCAGAAGCAGTTTGGTGTTTAGAGGGCGCCTGGATCGGGCGGATGCACTGGCAACTATCCGACGCCGGCAAGCTGCAGAGCCGCCAAGGCGCGACGCGGCAAGGAGCTGAAGGGAAAGCAGCAGCAGCAGCAGCAGCCTGGCCACTGGGCGCACCTACGAGATCGATGAAGGACTCTGTGAATCAATGCGCCAGCACCCACAACGCTTGCAATTGCCCCTCACTCCAGGGCCAGCTGTACCGTCACCACCCGCTGCCGCCGCTGTGCCCCCTTGGGCAAACCTGGGAGGCCGAGCCTGGGCCTGCCGGAAGAAAGTGTGAGTGGAGGCTGTTGCATGCCAGTGACCAATGACAGGTCCATAGCGCTAAATTACAATGGTCAGATGTGATTCGGCAAGGGGCGGCGCTGCTACCGCCCTCGCCAGCGTCAGCGCCAGCGCCTCCCTCCGCCTTGCGCCCTCAAGCGATCCAGCTTTGCCTGCCGCGCTCCCTCGTCGAATTCGAACACCTTGCTGGGGTCCCCAGCATCCCGAATAAGATAGCATTGATCATACTCTTCTGGCAGCGGCGGGAGGGAGGCGCCGCCGTCTGCCAGGCGCGGCAGCGCCCCGAGGAACAGCACAGGCACGGAGGCGGCCGGGAAGGGGGCCGCAGCTGCCAACCAGGCCGCCGCATCTGCCAGGCCTTGCACGGGTGGCGCCACAGCAGCCGCTGCAAATGCATCGGCCGCCGCGCCGCCGCCAGCCTCCAGCCACTGCGAATGCCACAGCGTGTTGGCGTCGCTGGGCACGGCGGCTGCCGGCTCCAGGCTGCGCTGCATGTAGGCGGCAGCATCCACCTGGGGAAGAAGCACCGATATGCACCCTCGCTCCAAGGAACGCATCCACATGCACGTCACCGGCGGCTGCTCGCCGTGGCTTTCTTCCTGTCGCTGCTGCTGCTGCTGCTGCCGCCGGGGTGCGGGGAACGCCATCACCTGCGTGTGGCGGGAGTTGGGGGCCCAAGGGGAGCAGGCAGGGGGGCCTGAGATGCGGGCATGGACCGGGCTGCTGCCTGCCCAGCTATGCCTGGCACAAGCGGCACGCACACTGCCCCACGGAACTGCCCCACGCACACTGCCCCCCTGTACGCACACGCAGGCACTGGGCACAGCACAAGCGGCCCCCCCCACCTGCTGCGCATCGTAAATGTCAGGCAGCAGCTTCCGCCTGCCTTCCACAGCCCATGCGCTGTCTTCATGAGCGTCTGGCATGAAGGGGCCCGCCCCCACCCATGCGCTGTCGCACGGCGGGTGGGGCATCACAAACTGCCGGCCCAGCGCGGCCGCCAGCCGAGCCAGCTGCAGCGGCAGCAGGGGGGCACGGCACGGGCCGGACAGCGCAGGCGGCGCCTTGAGCAGGGAGGTGCCTTGTTAGGCGTGCACGGCAGCAGCAGTGGCGCTGCAGTGCTGCGCCACCCCGCCCTGCCTCCCCAGCCACCGTCCATGCGTGCCACGGCCCAACCCAGGCCAGCACTCCCTGCCACGCACTCCACCCTGCGCCCCCCCACTTTACAGCCCGGCCTCACGCTGACAACATACCTGCGCCACGGTGTCCCGGAACTGCTCTTCAGTCTGGGTACGCCGCTGCACGCCTGGCGCCAGCATCACTAACTTTGGGTCAGGCCTGCCCAGCGCGTTGCCACCAGGCCTCACAGCCTCATCCACCTCCCAATGCCACCTTCAGAGATGCAGGGGAACGCAGGCGGCAAAGCGAGTTTTGTGTGTGTGTGCTTCCGCAACCAGAACAAGGGGCATCACTGCAGCTGCATATGGCGGGGAGGACGGCTGGGCACGACAGCCAAGCTTGCATGCAGCTGCACCATAACTACGCTAGGATCAGTGGCTGTTGCAAAACAGCCCTCACCACTTGGCACCCTGGGTAGCATAGCCTTTGAACAAGTAGTTCTTCCAAGCGCTGCTGCCACCGGGGCCCGGCATGTAGCACGCGTGGGCGGCCACCTGCGGGGCACCAGACGGCAACCGGGTGGGCGGGAGGGCCGCACACAGTGAGAGAGTGGGGTGGCAGGCATGCACAGAGGCGGGCGCTGTGGTGTAACGGTAGTGGACCAAGCTGCCTGCCCCCCAAGGCACAGAAGCCATGTTGGTTGTCCAAGCAAACAAGACTTGTCTCAAGGGTTGCCGGTGCCAGCTGGCAGGCTGCCCCGCCCACTGACCTGTGCGGGTGGGTTGAACGCCCAGTACCCCCGCCACCCCCGGTGCTGGTAATTTCCGACCATGAACCAGGGCAGGAAGGCAAAGTGCTCGGGCGGCGGCGCCGGCTCTGGTGCCGCCCAGGGCTGGCCCAGCTCGAACAGCGGCAGCGGGGAGGCGTCGCGCGCGAGCTGCGTGTGCCGGGAAGGGGGGCACGAGGGGGCAGCCAGTGGGCAAAGGGGGCAGGAGGGGCGGCCAGTGGGGAGAGGGGCACAAGAGAGCAGACAGTGCCCTGGCTGCAGGTCGGGGCTTGCTTGCATGAGCAAACGGGGCCCGAGCCAACGGCAAGCCGGCAGATACATGATCCCCATTCGGCGAGCACAGCCAGAGCCAGGGTAACAAAGCACGCATGCACGTGTGAACCCAAGGGCCCACGCAGGCCCACTGCATGCAGGTCGGCAGCTGCAGCACGTGCCCTACAGAGCATGGCAGCTCTCGAAACAAACCTGCAGAGCCCCTTTGAACGTTACATCTCAAACCACTCGAGACCTGTATTACAGGAAGGCTAAACCTCGCACCTGCAGGAAGGCCTGGGACGCAGCCTTGCGATTGGGCGGGTAGATGAGGGGCCCGCGCTGCGCCAGCCAGGTGGCATTGACGTGCACGGGCAGCCCAAGGCCTTCTATCTCGTACACATCACTTGCCTCGGCAAGGGCCCGCTGCAGAGGGTGGGCACCCCGACCAAGGCGCAGGGGGCAGGGCGGGGCGGGGCAGGCGGGTGAGGGCCTGCGGTGTACTGGTGGACGCGACTCGGAGCACATCTTTCATGCGGAGCACATCTGTTTTGTCAAGTGTTCCTCCGGCAGGAGGGGAACTGGTGCCAGGCAGGAGGGAAGCTGCCGCCAGGCGGGAGGGAAGCTGACGCCAGGCAGGAGGGAAGCTGGCGCCAGGCAGGAGGGGACACCCAGCCCAGCCGGCATTCCACCCCAGGGCGTCGCACACCTGTTGGGTGCCAGGTGGCCACTCCACCTGGCGTGGCTTCATGCGGTACCGATCGTACTGCTTATTCTCCTCGTACCACCCAGGGGGCTCCGCCATCACCTCTTCCCCTGGAGTCAGCATGACTGGGAGACCAGCGGACACACTGGCCACCTGCACGCCACACGTAGATTCCAGCAACTCTTCTTGAGTTGCAGCATCGTCGAGAGGTCAGCACGGCTCAGAGCGCCGAGCTAGCAGCGGAAGCTGAGCAAGCATGCAGGCTCTGGCTGGGGCAGGCGCACAACGGGACCAGAGCAGCGGCGGGCGACGGGCGGGCGCACGGCGCAGTGCAGTGACACGTCCAATCCCAGCCGCAGCCCAGGGTCCCAACCGGAAACAGCAACAACAGGGCGAGCCGTGGGATGCAGTGCCCCTCACCATGTCGTCCCACACTTGTTGCTCCCACGTTGCCAGCCCAATTTCCAGCGCTGGGTGATCGTGGTAAGCAGCCTGCATGTACTCGAAGCTCTCGCGCTGCCTGCGCAGCGGGAGGGCGCGGGGCACAAAGTTGTTGTGTGTGTGTGTGGGTGGGGTGGGGGGGGGGCTGTTTCGTCTTGGCTGGCACGGGCAGAGGGGTCATGGTGGGGTAACAGTATCAATGCGGAGGCTGCATAGCCGGGCCGCACATTGGAGCAGAGGGGCCGGCAGGGCGGTATGAGTCCAATCTAGGCAGCCAGAGCAGGCAGGCAGGCAGACATTCGCCCGTGGCGGGCTAGCAGTGGCAAAAGTATTTGGCCGGCCAGGCGGCAGTCACAGCCGCTGGCCACCCCGCCCCGCCCTGCCCCACCCCACCCCACGCCCGACCACAGCGCAGCGCAGCGGACCTGAGCGTGCGATCTGCGTGGTGCACGGCAGCCCAGGTGCAGGGGCCCGAGGGGTGGCAGTTCTGGAAGTACATCAGCCCGCAGTTCACTGGCCCGTCCCCATGGGCGTTCTCCGATTGCGTCATGATGTTGTACTTGGCGAGGGGGCCCGACTTGAGGTGGCGGTACACGTCGTCCAGCAGGGCAATGTCTGCAGTACAGGGAGCAGGCGGTGCAGTACGTGAGGAAAGTGACGTGAGGTGGCGGTACACGTCGACCAGCAGGGCGACGTCTGCAGTACTTTGAGCGGGCGGTGCGTGGTGACTGCGCCACCAGCGCTGGGGTAGCAGCACACAAGCTATCAGGATTCGTGAGACAGGGGAGAGGCAGGGGCAACTGTGCGGGCACCTGAGTCAATGACCAGAATGTTGTAGCCCATTCGCAGCACTCGAGCGGTGAGCTCCCTGCACATGGACCAGCGAGTGGAGGCAGCAGGTGGACCAGCGAGTGGAGGCAGCAGGTGGAGGTAGAAAGTAGCCGGACGGAATAACCGCGAGACCTACTGCGGCCCGCGAGGAAGCAGGCTCAGCAGGCACAGCAGGCTCAGCACCGCGCAGCTGCTCTGGTCACAGCATGCCCAGCAGGGGATGGGCAGCCCCCGGTCCGACGCTGCCGGCCTCCCGGATGGGCCTACCACCCTGACAGCTTGCGAAGCTCCACAGGAGGCCCCTAAGTGGCAGGTTCCTGCCTGCCTGCCTGCCTGCCTGCCTGCCTGACCTCACATGCCCTCCCACGCATCCCTGCCCCGCGCACCAGCGCTTTGCTTTAAGGCCACGGCGGGCCGCTGGCTGCGGCTTCCCGGGCCAGGCGGGAGCCCCGTGTGCTGCTGCCGGCACGTGACACACCCCCACTCTTCTGCGCCCACCGCAACACCCGGCACCCACCACACCATGCCTCCCAATGGCCCTCAACACCCACCACAGCACCCCCTCCCGCGCACCGCCGCTTTGCCACAAGTGCAACTCAGTTCAGCACCCAGCACCCGCCACAGCGCCCTCGCTGCGCACCAGCGCTTTGCCAGAAAGTCGTGGAAGCCGCCGGCTGCCGCTTCCGGGGTCTGGCGGGAGTCCCAGACGCAAGTGAAGATGCCCCTGAAGCGCGCCGGCAGCTGCTTGCACTGCTGCCCCTCGCGTGTGAGCATCACGACGTGGTCGTAGCCTGCACAGCGCAGCACAGCACAGCACGGCACAGCACGAGGGCGGCACTGAAACTGCGGTGCTTGCAGGGTAGGGCAGGCACTGTGATTATACGGAAACCCTGAGGCACTGGGCATGCATGAGCCACCAAAGAGGCCACCTGCCGCCCGCCCGCCCACCCGCCTGTCCACTGGCCTGCCCGCCCGCTTGCTCACATGCCTGCTCCCCAAACAGGCAGGCAGGCAACCATGGGGAGAAAACAGCTGTGCCGGCTGGACTGCATGAGACACTCTACCAGCGCGCAGCTAGCAAAACTACGGGCAGGCAGGCAGGCAGGCAGGCAGCCACTGACCCAGGTCACGTGCTGAGAGCACCAGGTTCAGTGCGTTCATCATGTGCTCTTGGCTCTCGCCCGACGAGCCGCCCAGCGTGAGAATGACCTGCATCACAGAGTTGGGCATCACATGGCACGTGCCTAGGGAGTCTGCCTGTGCTCCCGGCTCTCGCCCAAAGGGCCGCCCAGTGCGAGCATGACCTGCACCACACGCTTGAGAATGCAACTGCAGACATTCAAGAAAAGTAGTATTCTGATATTGGGCCGCCGCGCCTGGATTTTTTGTTTTGGCAACCCTCCCTCCTCCCTTTTTTGGCTAAAAGAGAGGCGGATATGGAA